>CAIGQQ010033238.1:53236-94293 GCA_903798035.1 Danio albolineatus
TATGTGCAGCTGTTATGTGCAAATTGGCATGTAAAGTGTGTTGTTAAATAAGTGTATGTGTGTGTAACAAGTGTATTTGTTATGTGCAAATTGGCATGTAAAGTGTGTTGTTAAATAAGTGTATGTGTATATAAAAGTGTAAAGCAGGTAGTGGTGTTGGTTCCACGATTATTATCATCAAGTGTTCATGAGATGGATTGCCTGAGGGAAGAAACTGTTTCTGTGTCGGGCTGTTCTGGTGCGCAGTGCTCTGTAGCGTCGACCAGAAGGTAACAGTTCAAAGAGACAGTGTGCTGGGTGTGAGGGGTCCAGAGTGATTTTGGCAGCCCTTCTACTCGCTCTGGTTAAGTACAGTTCTTGGAGAGTAGGGAGGGTTGTACCAATGATTCGCTCAGCAGTCCGAACTATTCGACGTAGTCTTCTGAGGTCAGATTTGGTAGCTGAGCTAAACCAGACAGTTATTGAAGTGCAGATGACTGATTCAATGATGGAGGTGTAGAACTGTTTCAGAAGCTCCTTTGGCAGGTTGAACTTCCTCAGCTGACGAAGAAAGTACAGCCTTTGTTGGGCTTTTTTGGCAATGGAGTCCATGTGAGTGTCCCACTTCAGGTCCTGAGAGATGGTGGTGCCCAGGAACCTGAATGACTCCACTGCAGCCACAGTGCTGTCCATGATGCTCAGTGGGGGGAGAGCAGGGGGGTTTCTCCTGAAGTCTACTATCATCTCCACTGTTTTGAGCGTGTTCAGCTCCAGGTTGTTGTGACTGCACCAGAGAGCCAGCTCCTGAACCTCCTGTCTGTAAGCAGACTCGTCACCGTCCTGGATGAGGCCGATAAGCGTGGTGTCGTCTGCAAACTTTAGGAGCTTGACAGAGGGGTCCTTTGAGGTGCAGTCATTCGTGTACAGAGAGAAGAGCAGAGGGGAGAGGACACACCCCTGGGGGGCGCCAGTGCTGATTGTGCGGGTCCTGGATGAGGATTTGCCCAGCTTGACCAGTTGCTGCCTGTCTGTTAGAAAGCTGTTGATCCACTGACAGACAGAGGTGGGCACGGAGAGCAGAGTTAATTTGGGCAGGAGAAGTTTTGGGATGATGGTGTTAAAAGCTGAGCTGAAGTCAACAAACAAGATCCTCGCATAGGTCCCTGGTCTGTCTAGGTGTTGCAAAACATAATGCAGTCCCATATTTACTGCATCATCCACAGACCTGTTTGCTCTGTAGGCAAACTGAAGAGAGTCCAGTGAGGGTTCAGTTATGTCCTTCAGGTGGGCCAGCACCAGCTTTTCAAACGACTTCATGACCACAGATGTTAGCGCCACCGGTCTGTAGTCGTTTAGTCCTGTAAGTTTGGGTTTCTTTGGGATGGGTATGATAATGGAGCGTTTGAGGCAGGAGGGCACTTCACACAGCTCCAGTGATCTGTTGAAGATCAGGGTGAAGATGGGGGCCAGTTGGTCAGCACAGGATTTTAAACAGGCTGGTGTTATAGAATCTGGGCCTGGTGCTTTTCTCCTCTTTTGTTTCTGGAAGACCTGGCGCACATCATCTTCATTAAACTGAATTGCAGGTATGGGGGAGGTGGGGGGTGGTGGAGGTGTTAATGGTGGCGTGAAGAGCAGTTCAGAGTGGGTGTGGGGGGTTTTCTCAAACCGGCAGTAAAACTCATTCAGGTCGTTAGCAAGTTGTTCATTGTCTACAGTGCTGGGGGAAGGTGGCTTGTAACTTGTAATATTCCTTAAGCTTTTCCACACGGATGCTGAGTCGCTGGAAGAGAACTGACTCCTTAGTTTTTCAGAGTAGTTCTTTTTGGCGACTCTGATCTCTCTTTCCAGGGTGTACTTTGCTTGCTTATACAAGGCCCTCTCCCCATTCCTGTAAGCAGCCTCTTTGGCCTGACGTAGCTGTCTGAGTTTTACAGTGAACCATGGTTTGTCATTGTTGTATGTGAGTTGAGTCCTGGTAGGGATGCACACATCTTCACAGAAACTAATATAAGATGTTACCGTCTCTGTGAGTTCATCCAGATCGTTAGCAGCATCTACAAAGACACTCCAGTCAGTGAGGTCGAAACAGGCTTGTAGATCCCGCTCTGTTTCATTAGTCCATCTTTTCACAGATCTTAATACAGGTTTGGCTGTTTTCAGTTTCTGTTTGTAGGTTGGTATGAGATGGATTAAACAGTGGTCAGAGTGTCCCAAAGCTGCTCGTTGAACAGAGTGGTATGCATCCTTTATTGTGGTATAGCAGTGATCCAATATGTTGCTGTCTCTTGTGGGACATGTAACATGCTGTCTATATTTTGGCAGTTCACGGGATAGTTTTGCTTTGTTAAAATCCCCGAGAATGATTAAAACAGAGTCCGGCTGCTGTCGCTCAATTTCCGTGATCTGATCGGCTAGTTTCTGTATCGCCAGGCGCGCGTGCGGCGGAATGTAAACAGAGACGAGGACAAACGAGCAGAACTCACGCGGTGAGTAGAAAGGCTTACAGTTAATAAACAGTGCTTCTAGATCTGGACAGCACATCTTCTTTAAAAGAGTTACATCTGTACACCACCTTTCATTGATGTAAAAACACGTCCCGCCACCGCGCGATTTCCCCGTCGTTTCCTCGTCGCGATCCGCTCTAAACAGCTGATAGCCTGGAAGGTTGAGCGCGTTGTCCGGTATGGTGTCATTCAGCCAGGTTTCCGTGAAGCACAGAGCAGCTGAATGCATAAAATCCTTGTTTGTTTGAGAGAGCAGAGTGAGTTCGTCAATTTTGTTGGGTAGAGAGCGAAGATTCGCCAGATGGATGCTCGGTAATGCGGTTCGAAATCCTCGTTGTCTGAGTTTCACAAGCGCGCCTGCACGCTTCCCACGCCGGCGCTTCAGAACGCGCTTGAGTAGCACCGCGGCTCCTCCGACAACAATGTCCAACAGAACATCAGATAAGTCCAAGTCTGGAAAAGTATTTGGTGGTGTATGCGTCCGGATGTCCAACAATTCGTCTCTGGTGAAACTAATTGTAGGAATGTGACTAAAAACAGGACAAACTAACAAAAAAACGAAAAACACTGCAGAGCGCGTCACGGAGGCAGCCATCAACGCCGGCGCCATCTTAGGAATAGAAAAGTCTGTTGAGACCACCCCAGTGCCAGTTATTAAATTATATTTGCATATTTGATTCTTTCAGGTATGAAGGCTCTGAAAGTGTGTGTCTGTGACTGAAATGCGACCTCCGGTGGACAGTAGCAGACATGAGACACAGAGTTCCACATAAGGTGATTATTAATTAGCAAATAACATGAATATTACGAGCGTAAACATCAGGTGAGCAGGTTACATTGTAACCCCATGTAAAAACAACACACTACGTAACGAGATACGCAATGATAAGCAATTTGGCTATCTGCACCAGACAAAGCACAACAGGAATTTCACAAGCACAGAATAGTGCACTTACTGCACTTCAACGAAGTAAGAGTGGGAAGGTTTATAATCTAAATGATACATATTAAACCCCATTTAACATTATTAAATGTACATGCTGAATCACTGACTGTAATGAGTCACAGTTCTGAAGTTCAATTTCAAACGGTTCATTTTATTTTCAAGATCTGATCTGAGATGAACTATCTGCTGCTGTTTTTAGTAGTATGGCAATAAATGTGTAAATAAATGTAAATGTGTAAATAAATGTAAAATGGCATTCAGACTCGCATTATTAGCATTTTAAAAAAGCACATAAGGTGTACCTGAAGTAATCATTGTCATAGTTGTTTGTTGTTAAGCTGCAAGAAAGAAAGCCGTTTCTAAAATATAAACTTCAGGTGTTGGTTAGAACAAAACCTCATTTTAATATGGGAAATATTCCTTCTATCATGTGCCTTTACTTTTATTTAGAACATGATTTAAATCAGCCTTTAGGTTCAACAGTCAGGCTCGCTCCTGTTGGTGTTGTCAATCTGGCAACCTGCGCCCGTGCAACCTGCCAGGAGTGCAACACCTAGTTCAACCACTGGGCGTCAAACTTACGACTCCTCCTTTAAAATAACCTGCTTTTACAATATTAAAATATCTTCATTATGTGTATTTTTAGTTTTTAGTAAAAAATGCTATTAATACAGCAAAAACGTAGAATCTTTCAATTACTGGGTGGGCCGTTCATTAATAACATCACAACAGGAAATCTTTAAGCACACAACATTCTCAAAGTTCATATTTTAGGATATGACTGGAATTTATGCCGTCTTTTAAGTCATAATTTATCCTGGAGAATAAACCACGGAAGTCTTTCTCTTCCAGTACATGCATTTAGCATCTGAAAACCACTTTTCTTAAAACACATTAGAAATTCCTAAGGGACCTCATGCCTTGAAAATGCTAATTTCTTCTTTTTAGAACTGAACAGCTCTATTCAGGTGGGTGTTTATGGGATGTTACGGACCTGCTGGGCTCTGCTGTCATCTTCGCTGGAATCCAAACTCTCTGGAGTAATCTCACCATCATCCATCTACATAAAGTGACAATTTATTCAGGAGATGAAATGCTCATGTTTACAGTTTCTCTCTTCCTTTTTATTCTCTTTCTCTCTTTTTGTTTTCCACCTACACACATACTGAAACTTGCTCAGAGGCTAACAGCTGTGTTTGCATATGTAAGTGTAAATTTGACTCTTCCGACTGTATGTGTGTGTGTGTGTGTGTGTGTGTGTGTGTGTGTGTGTGGTACCTGCAGCAGACTCTTGAGTTTAAGCAGCTGTGATTTGACAGAAGAACAGTCTTCTGTCATGTGCTTGAGAGTGAGCTCATCTAGCGCCACTGTGTGACTGTCATGCTGAACTGCAGGAAGGAGGGTTCGATGGCTAGTACGACAGGCATCGAAATGAAACCCGGCCAGCCTGAAAAAACAAGTTCAGAGATCACACTTAACACAATTTAGCAAAAAAAAGCACAACCTCAGCAGACTCGCTGCCATGTCATGAAAAATCTAATTTTCTTGATCTTTGAAATCAAAAGTGATGAAAACAGACTGCAAGCCGAAACTTTTTTTCCGTTTACTTCTTTCAAACTTTTTGTTGTTTGCAAGAAGAAACTGACTGACATCCTTATTTGCACATCAGCAATGCCTATTTAATATGTAGAAACAGTCATTGTGAAGACACTGGCATTAAGTTGATCATATTCTATAACTTGAATGTTTATTTTTGAAATAATAAATGCTGATATTACTATTATATAGTGAAACATATTGTAGATTAAGTATATCCATAATTGTCCAAGTGATGATATAAACATTAACAAAGAAGTTTTCATCATAACAGGCATACAATTAAAAATGATTTACGCATTAACAATAACATATTTTGTTGTTTAATTCAGCATTATAATTTTTCTTGGTACCCCTTAGTGATTTCACTTGTTTAAGGAAATTATTTGTAAGCACGTAAACGTGCGTTAAGCCTATGTTTACTTTCCTCACCTAATAAGATCACCTAAAAAAATCATTTTATAATGGTATGATGAGAATGTAATATAATGTTACATTTAAATAAGGATTTCAACACGTCACCATTTTTCAGAAAACATATTTCTAATGGTGCTGCTAATTTGAAATTTTCACCAGATGTTAATAACAATCAAAGAAATGCATATATGAAAAAAAAACAAATCTAATTAGTTTAAAAACTAAGTTGTGAAATAAAATAAAATGCTAAATGGAAAAAGGTATTAAACACATGAAGAAAGGGAGGAGTAAAAAAAGCAGTGAAAGGCCAGACAGCAGCTGAAATCTCTCAGAAGCTATTCAGCAACCTTCTGCCCTTCATCATTGTAAATTCTGCAGCTTGATATATGTATATGTATATAAACATAACCACTGACATAAACCCCTGCTTGTCATGTAATACCCACTATCGAAGTTCGATGCAATCCTGGATTAACAACTAAGTTGATCTTGGAACATCTTTTTTGTTGGAAAATGTAATGCATATTTATTCCCTACCCCTAAACCCAACCATAATTGTAAATTATTCCCAAATTCATGGGGAAATAATAGTTGGGTAACACTCATGTAGAAGTGCATAAGCCTATCGTGAGCCTAAACTTAACATAAGCAGTAAACGTATCCCTTAATTCTAATTGGCTGATTGGAATGTTGTTCCAGGATCAACATACAGTAGATGTTAATCCAGGAACACGCCCTACATGGTAAAATCAGGTTGGCAATAGTCCAATCACCTCATGCTCTTTATTTTCAACTTAATACATTTTTTTCCAAAAAAGTATATTCTGACATGTTCACCTGTTGTCATTATGAGTATGATCTGCTCCGCTCCACCTCTGCTGCCTTCTCCTCCATTGAGCTGGCCGGCCCCCCCTCTCAGAGTGCTCGAAGTGGGCCATCCCATCTGCATGCACACAGGGGTCAAGCTCAATCAATGACAAACAAACCAACACACAACGCCATTTACTTTTAAACGCAGTATTACACATTTACTAAGTCTCTGAGACACAAGCTCGAAAACAGACACGCACTCTTTCGTGAAAGAGAGAAGGTCATCTTTCTCTGGGAGGTTGTGAAGCGTCCTTCCAAATGCTGAGCTCTTAGAGTTTCGACACAAAGCTCTCACACTGCCCGAGGCGAGATATCAGGGCAAACTCACAAACACACACTGAAGCATACGAAATCTTGCCGTCTCACACACAAGCACTCTCTCAATCTTTCTACACACTTCTCACAAGCACAGAGTAAGACAGCAAGTGGAACAGACAGAAAACTAAGCTCCAAAACAGACCTGCTACATTCCTCTTGTCCTTGCTGTCCGGTTCAGCGCCAGAGCCTCAAAAACAGACTTGAAAAACAGTCCAAAAACTCACTCACACGAATACAAATACCCTTAGAACTAAGAGCAGGGATGGTCTGTTTTGACTGACAAGTCCAAAAGAAAAATAAATCCCACAAGTTAGAAATTCCAAAGTTGTGAAAGTAAGAAAACTATGTAGAAAACTTTAACAAGTTGTGTCAAAGTTCCTAAGACTTTCTCACTGGCCACCCGAGCATCTGCAAATCCAAACTTTTCCACCCTGCTGGAACGTGGGTGTGTGTGTGTGTATAAATTCTGGGAACTCCCTAGGAGTTTTGACCAGATGAGACGCACACAGCTGTAAATCCCAGAGCCACGGGGCCTTCAGAAGAGAAGGGGAACTGGCGATGATGTTGTCGGCCGGGTCGGCACAGCCCGCAGGCAAGGTCTCCTCTCTAGTCACGAGGAACAGCGTCAAAACAACAGGCCTTCCTGCCTGCCAAACCGACAGATCTCCCATGGAAGGAATGAAGGAGGGAAGAAGACAGAGAGAAAGGGGGAGGGGGTCTGAAGTCATCTATTCCCTCCTCTGGCTCTGCAACCCCTCTCACATGACTGCAGGGCATAATGCCCACAGCTATAAATACAACACACACACACACATGCGGTGTGAAACTGATTGATTCCTGCTGATGGCGCAGGTCAAAATACTGAATATAAACATGACAAAAATAAAAAAACAACGCAAAACAGACAGATGCCCAAAAGAAATGGCAGCAGACTGGATGGTCCCAAACAGGAAGGGCTTGTGTGTGTGTCATTCTTGTATACAGAGGATGCAATTATTCATTTGAATGTCATCTGAATTCTTTTCTTTGCCATTTCCAGGGTGGAATTTGTCTACATGTTCCAGATTTTAGAATATGCAGAACCCGTAAACACCCTGTGACTCCACTTACACTTTCTAAGCACACACTCTCTCAGACTGAGAAAACAGGAATAAGTTTAGTATGTTTGGCACTTACTGGCTGCAATATACAAGAATTTGCTTACTTCAAAAGTTTGGGCTTAATGTTGTTGAAAGAAGTCTTCAGCACTTCATGCTTGCATTTATAATAGATTCGAAAATACATAAATATCCTGAAACATTATTAATTTAAAATAACTCTTTCCTATTTTAATGCATTTTAAGACGCAATACATTCAAATGTTACATCATTGCTTTTCAACATTTTTTAAAATAATAATATTTGTAATATTATGCACGTGACTTTAAATTATACTTGTACTTGCTCAATGAAAGTATTCGTTAATTATGATTGTATTTGGCAGCTGACATGACTGTGACCTCAGCAACGTCCTCCAAGGCAACATTTTACACTTTATCTAAAACTATTTTTGACATTGTTAACATTTTTCTACTTTGGATAATTATACATGCATTTCTCCCTCTCAGATGAACGACAGGAAACGATGACAAGGCCATCACACTCAAAGCAGCGTCTATCACTTCGACTTTGCAATGATCAATCAACAGAATGATTAAAACTGATCAGTAGAGGTTGATTTAACAAGTCAAAGTTAAACATAATGCTGATTTTATGAAAAATTCTATTCAAGTGGTTATCAAGTTACATGGTTTTGTCAAATTCCTTGTTTAGTGTTATTTCTTCTCTAAAAAACCTCTAGAACCTAAAAAACCTCTAGAGACTTTACATGCTAAGCAGTGTACCTAGAAATTATCACACGTCTTCGAAGTGTGTCGTGTTTAGTTAGAGCCTGGATAGAAAGGAAAAGTTTGCACAGAATAAAAAATATCAGTAAAGCACATAATTGTGTGCATGTGTGTGCGTGTTTACTAACCATTGAGTAATGCCGCGTCCTCTGGCAGATCTACATCTAGCATGAGGTCATCATCTTCCAGGTCACATGAGCCAGTATTATCCAGGTTGTTCAGAATGTCCTGTGCACAAGAAACAGCCAGTGAGGGAGAGGTAATGAAATAATGATAAAAGAAAAACAGTATAACTCCTTAAGTTCATGTTAGGATGATCATAAAAAAGGAAAGAGATGCACAGTCACTTGTAGACACATGAATAGAAAACCAAACATTGTTTTGCGTTGTACACGAAGAGCATATATTAAAGCGACGACTTTTCAGGACATCTGATTATTTGAAAATGCAAAAGCATGCCAAGTTGAAAATCAATACGCCGCGACAAAACCTCAATTTGTCCTCAGACAGAAAATGAAAGGACGTTTCAAGCTGTGTGGCAGACACGCAAAGGGGCAGTTATCAGCTATTAGGGTGCTTTTTAATGCATTTTAAAGTGATTCTACACATTGAATCTGGCACCAGGAGTTCAAAAGAAAATAAGCTCTTTGAAGAAAGATGTTCTCCACATTTTTATGTGCTTAAGTATTGGTAAGAAATACCATAAAACAAGGCCTCCCGGCTTAGCCTTGATTTGTAGCAAGCAAAGAAATTGCTCTGATGTGACTCATCTTAAGATTCGTTCTGAAGAACCGCTTTGAATTGATTTTAAGGATGGGAGTAAAACTTGAGAGCGTTACAGACCTGCAAACAACTGAAGTGATATTAGCATTAATACATCATTCACAATTTTAAAAATTATGAGTAAGCATCTATAGTTATTTTATGTTTTGTGTAGAGGCGAGAAGCACTTGACAAATTTGTATAAATTGAACCTACTCTTCTGAAAGTAAAAGGTCTTGAAAACAATTGTTTTTTAACTTATTTTATTTAGTTTCTTGGCATTTAACAAATGCTTAAAGCTGCACTAATTGCAGAGACATCTTCTATAAATCAATGCAGGGTTAAGTGTCTTGCTGGTAATGAATCTCAGTCAACCCTCAGTTAAACGGTTCATTCCTACTTTAGCTCAAACCTGTAACTTCTCTTTTGCCAGCACAGTGATGGACCATTTTTGATCAAATAAATTCAACCTTGGTGATGCTAAAAGGCTTCATTCAAAAACAACAGACCCTACAATTTTGAATGGCAGTGTGCAGATTATTACATACATAGAAAAGTTTGGGAAGACAATAATTTTGTCCAAATGAAAAAAAAAATCAGTTTTGTTTTATATTATGCTGTAAAATATTCTCATGAATGCATTGTCCTGTAATCAATCTTATATTAATAATAACAACAACTATAACGTTAATTTTAGGATTAATTAAGCTGTTTTCTTCTGTCTTAATTTTTAAAATGAATAAAACTGAAATTCGTGAAAAAGCACAACTTGTAAGGTTCATAAAAATGTACTTTTTAAAATAAATTAATAAAATGTCATTTAATTTTCATGAAATTATTAATCTGACCAAGTTATTATAAAATGCATTAGACGGAAAATATAAAACTGGAGGGGGGTAACCACGAAATTGGAAAATAATTTGAAAACAAAATAATTAAATTCAAACCTGGTCTACTGGTCTGCTTTTTAATAGGTATTACAAATCGTATATAGCTACTGACACTGAATTATAAACATTATATTGTTATAGCTCTTTTAATTATAGCCCTAACATGAATCATCTGGACAATTATTTTGTCCTTTAACCCCCTAAGAGTCCTGATCATCATTCATGTTTACGACTAAAACCAATCCCCAAGATATTCTTCAAAAAAGCCTTTCACAGAAAAAAAGAAAAAGTTTAAAAGAGTCAATAATGACAGAATTTTCATTTCTGGCTGAACCAACCCTTCAAACTGAATTAAAAGCATGGACTTTTCTAAATGGGGACTTTTGTGCAAAAACAGTATGCTGTGAAAGTTTCTGCATAATGGCCGATATTTCATATACAGCAGGCAGCTGTGGAAACAGTATGAATAAGCTCTCAGCAAACTTTAGAAAACATTATCAATCATGCAACTGCGATACATTCACAGAACAAAAACATCTCTTCGAGTCATCCAAGCTGACAACACACTCTCAAATCCCATCCATCATATGAATATGTGCTTAAACAGGGACAGGCCCTGCTCCTGGACATCAATACGCGCGCACACACACTACCAACTTACAAGTGCACAAAAAGTGTATTGAAAGCAGCCAGAGTTCATACACTTCGCCGACACACACAGTCTCACAGGTTGCTCACTCTCTGACTCTCTCTATGTATAAAGGGGCTTAGTCACGGCAGGTTGCTTCAGAGGAAATGACATTTCACTGCGCCGGGCGGCAGCTTAGACACGCAGCCCAAGCCCCATCAGGTCTCTCCTCCTGCGCTGAAAGAGCCGGAATAACGCAGCCCGTTTCACACAGGCCAGCACAAATCAGCCAGGAAGATCGGATTAAAGGTCCCTTTAGAGCTGGACCGATACCGACAGAACCTCAGATAACATTTTAAAAAGGTCCTATCGGACAAGCCCAGAATCCCGATCACATTTCACACAATCTGAGCACCGCTCCGGAGTGAAACATCCTATTTGGGAGGGGGATCAAAAGGAATGTATCTAAATTCCTCAAATTACATTACATCCGAAGCTAAATTACTTGGACACCTGGGTATATTTTGAATTAGGGCTGTACAATATTGAAAAAAACTAACATTTTGATATTTGTTTAATTTATAAAGAGAATTCCACTAGATTAATTGCACAACTATTTGCTATAACGTTGGGGAGTGCATATGAATAAAATATTTGTAAAAATCTGCAAGCAATAATAAAATCAATAAAGATACAAATTTAATAAACAGTTTTTATTGTTTTCCTGTATTTTTAACTGTATTGAGGAATATAGTAAATGAACAAATCAAATTTAAAATAATACTGCATAGTCTTCTGCATAGTTTTATGAACAATTCAATCAAATTAATTGTTTTAATTTGCAAAAGTTGCAAATGGTACAAGTTCTTTAGCCTAAATGCTTTTAAAATCCTCACACAGGTGAGGCCTCAAAAACCACTTGATCAATTATAATCAAGACTTAACATTGATTGCGTATACTCGCGATGTGAATATTGTGAATGATCACACTGTGATAACAATGCTGAAACTATATATATTGTGCAGCCCTAATTTGAATAGAGGAAATGTTTCAATGGCCGTGACGAAAAAAAAATCAATATGCATGGACCTCAAAAAGTTTAAACTCCAAAATACATATAAAAAATAAACTCATTGTTTTTCAACTGACAAACCCAACTACTAGATAAAAATTTTACATAAACATTTAGCCCATCAGTTTGGTTTGTGCAAACTTGACCCACATTGAAACAACCCAGTGTTTTTAAGAATGTAATGTTTTATTTTAATTTGCTGGAAAGAAAGTAAAATTATTTTTCATGCATTCAAACACGGATTGGATAAAGAAAATAATGCCTCTATATTTGTCAATTAGACAACAAGTTGATAATCTGTGCTAGCAATGAGATCACATCATTCATTAGCATTACGATTCTACAAGTGACAGTTTGGTTGTGTATGGAGACTTAGGTTCACTGTTTCACACTGCTGCTTTGAACTGTTTATAGAATGACTTGCCTTAAGTGAGAAACCCGTCAATTGTCTCTGGTCCATTGACTAAAGCAGCCTTCCTAGGGATTCAGACTGTGGCCCCGTTTACACTAGTCCGTTTTAGTTTTAAAACGGCGTTTTAGCAAGAAAACGATCCGCGTCCACACTCGCGTTTTCACCCAGCGTTTCAAGAGATCTCCGGCTTCACTACTCCACCAGAAACGTATATCACGTGACCATTGGCGCACTCTGAGCATGTGCGGTCAAGTATAAACAGGAAGCATGCGTCTCGCTCGGCATTCGGTTATTGTTAGTCAACAAACGCTGGTTGAACGATGAACGCGATGGCAAAGAAAGCGAGAGGTCTTTTTGAGGACAGACGACGAGGTTGAGTTGTTACTTAAAGTAACAAATGAATATAAAACATCCATGGCTATCGAAAATACAGCGTTTACAGTGAAGACTGGTCTGCTGTCTGCCGGTGACGTTATAGCCACGTGCGCTTGACGAATAAGGGAAGGATACGCAATGACCCAAAGCCCCAATCACGTAGCGAATCTCAGCAGCCACGCCTCTGTTTTTGAAAGTCTGCGGCTGTTTCTCAATATGCGTTCTTCAGCGGTCTTGCGTCCTCGTGTTCTCGTGAAACGTCATCATCACCTGCCAAAGTTCAGTTCCAATACTCAAGACCGCAAGTACAGAGGATGCGTGAAAGTTCCCGGATGTGTCCTTGATATCGAGGACGCTCCGATGCAGACTTGAGCACCGAACTCGCTGTAGAAGCCCCAGAAGTCATTGCGACTGGAGGTGGGAAGCGCAGCATTTTGTATAAATTTATTATTAAAGTTCAGAGATGACACTTATTTACCTCAGGAGTTTTCCTAAATGAGACGGTGAAAGTAAACATTACCATAAAAATCCTAATAAAGGCATAAACACATTAAGGGTGTTTATTTGTTGAAATTCGTATTAAAATCTGTTTTATTTGTGATGTGCAGCGTATATTTCTGAAGTATTTATGCATTACATATATTGTGAAACGGGGGGGGGAAACAATAAATCGGTGTATAAATGCTGTAATGTTTAAATAATTTTCGGTTAAAGATGCGCGAGGGTCACGTGACCATCAGGAAGAACGCAGCATCTCATTTCTCAAAGGACGCGTTCTCTGTCCTCGCGGTCTCCCGAGTTCGTTCTCCCGATGTGACCTGGCAAGACCGGTCTCCACAAGAACACGAGTCCGTTCTCTGCGTTCTTGGAATTGAGAAACAGCCTGCGTTTTCCCACGTCCACACTGAGGCGCTGCGGCAGCGTTTCAGGATGAAAACGCTGTCTCCAGCGTTTCTAAAACGCTCCGTTTTCGCACCTCGAAAACTCCGGCGTAGTATGGACGGATGGCGTAACCGTAGCAAAACTTATGCGTTTTAAAACGAAAACGCACTAGTGTAAACGGGGCCTGTGACTAAATGGTCATCGTTTGTGACTTCTTTTTTCTAGTTTTGCTAGCGGTTGAGCCAATTGCTATTCACTTCCATATAATAATTATTTAATGGCAAATTCACCGCAGTGGGATAAACAGATCACAACACTGACCCTTTATTATAGTAGTTCAGCTCAAAAGAAAAGAGCTCATAAGTGGATTTTACGACACTGACCAGTAGCCATATCGTGACCACACTCTGGATCCCAACTCATGCTCCAGTTATTCTCAGCTCAAGCTACTTTCATATAAGAATTTCTCATAGTCAAAAGTTATATTATTAATATTATATGGATAGCACTACCAAATCAGGTGCTGCTGCCACCAGCTCTAGAACTCTGAGTCACTGGTATTAAATATGAGTCTGGAGCCCAGGATATATGCTTAAAATAAATGGCATATTGTAATTTCTGTAGGTATATTTAAATAGAAAAGCAATACAGTGGAAATGGAGAAGTTAATAATTATGCTGCTGGTCAATTAAAATTCTCTCAAAACTTTCAGCTTGCTCTACCTAAAATTTTAGAAATGGACTATAGAGATTCTGTTGGAAAAAAGGTCCCCCACATCCCAGATGCCAATGCCTGTCCATTTTATGAAGTCTTTTCACATTTCCAAGTTTCTCAGCAGCAGAAGTCATCCGAGTTGGGTAAACTTGGAGAGCAGTGACTGCAGTCCCACAAATAAAACATTTTTGCATTCCAATTTGCTCAAAAACAGTAGCAAAAGAAAAACTCCACAATAGTGTTTTCTGATAACGGCAGTCAGTCCAGAGAAAAGAACTAAATTAAATTTACTGTCCTGGCCAAAGGGGCATAACTGCATTAGAAACACCTCGCATAAGGTGTTAAACAGTTTTGGTTTATTTTGTAATTTAACGCAAAGATATTAGAATAAAAATGATAGCTATATAAAATGTATAAGTGTGCAAAATATTAAAAAACAATTTCTTAAATTATTAATATCAAAAACTTAAACAAGGATTTAAAATGTGAAAATGGTCTGTTTACAATTATTTGATTCATTTGTTTTTAATTACACTATCATGAAAACATTACATACTATAAGGATAAAAAAAAAATCCTGCCATATGAATTTGTTTTTGAGTGTAGATGCCTTTGTGCATGACAAGACAGACTAACAATAAAAAAATATTCATAATGTTATTTCAAATAGCTCAAATTTCATGAAACTTTGATCTAAGCACATTCTGTATGAAGAAAGAATTCCTGTTGTTAATAATTAACAATGATTCATGGTTAACTATTATGAGCTGTTGTTTAGATGTTGTTTCACAAACTTGTTTAATTTCTATTTAAATATTAATTATAGCTTACATCTCGAATCCCAACACACATGGTGCTTAAAATAGCATCTGACCTTCTGGGACAGAACATCCAGTACTTTTTCCAGTAACATTAATATAATGTAACAAACATTAAACCTATTTCTAAATTTGAAAACAAATTAGTTAGCTTAGTTATAACAATATCATATTTAAGTTTTATATTAGTATAGCAGATGTGTATAGAATATGTTAATGTCATGAACTCAAAGCCCCACCACCAACTAAGAATACAAATATAACAAGACATTCCTTCAGAGTAAAAGTTTTTCATCTTTCAGTTTTTGCTCCTGTCACCCTGAATGTGTGCGTAAGATTCAATTTCACGTACTAGTAGAGCCACACTAGCATCTGTGAAGGTGTGTGTAGTGCACATGTGTGAAACAACTCTCAAAAGTCATTAGGAATCACAAAGAGATTTAGCAAAATGAGAAAGTATCAATAAAGCAGTCAAAATGAATTAAATGCTGATTAGACAGCTTAAATATTGAAGCTAAATTATTCAAATCCTGTTTACAGTATAACTAATGTCAGCAAACAACAAAGCTTAAACAATGCTTTATAGCTCTCAGCTAATTAATACTGAAGCAGCAGCCGATAAAAGCCTGTCTCAGAATCACTTATTGCGTTGAAAACAAAGGCTTATGCACCTCCATCATTTAGCAGCTAATGAATTGGCCATTAAATGCCTCCTGCAAGACTTGTTCTATATTTAGAACAAACAACTCCTAAGTCTAACAGGAGATGCACTTTGTAGAAGTGATCAGGGGGATTAAACACTAGTATACAATAAGAAGAGCCAGATCTAGTCATATTAAAAACATTTACTGTGTTTCCTAAATCCATAGTGCCCCCTAGTGGCAGTAAACGCAAAACATATTTGTTTTTACTCATTTAATCATCCATTTTATTTTTGTAATATAGAATTTTTATTTTTTGTAATAAGAACCATTGGTCTTACACAAAAAAAACACAGAAACGTCAAATTAAAATGAAGGATTTCTCATCTGGCTGGATACTGGCAAAGAAATCTCTGTCAGTGGAAATGGGTAAAAAATGAATATAGTATACTTTAACAACCCTATAGATATCTGCGTGTAACCTTTTGAATTCATTTTAAAATGTATATTGTACAGTAAACAGAAGGTAACTAAATTCCATATAATAATGCATTGCAAAGACTTTCAAATTAATTCCCGTATACATGAATATTTTAAGCTCCAGATTGGCGTTACATCACTGGCTAAAGGTAAGATCAAATGAGATCTAAATAAAGCTCAGTCTCCATTTCAGTATCCACGAGACCACAAGAGTCTTAAGTTAAAGATAGGCACAGAGCAAGGATCTAGACAGGAGGAATACAGGGTAGGGTTAATCACTCAAACACTCGTTTCAGACAAGCTAGTCATTAAAAGTGATATAACAAAATCACTTCAGGGCTTCCACTTTACTCCAAATGTCAAATTCCCTGACTTTCACTAACTAAAAAACTGAAATTCCATGGCATCTAATAAATGGAAAAACAGTTTTTTCTGTTACTGCTTATTAAAACACAGCTCTTAAGATTTACATTGTCCCATGAAACAGTTTGATATAAAAATAAACACAGTATAGAACATTTTTATTTGATATGATATTTGATTTAGAGAACTAAATTTTCAATGTCTAGAAAAGGCCTGTAGCGTTCCAAAATTCTATGACCCGTGGACACCATCAATTCCAAATCCATGAAAGGTGTACATAAAAAAAATTTACTGCTTGAGAAAATAAGTTTCTCAAGTATAAGAAATAACTTAAATAAAACTTTTTTCAACTACATTGTGAACCACCTATGCAAAATGTCTGCACTATCAACAGTAAACCACCAGATGTCCCTCAAAGCCAAGCTCAACCTTAACCATAGCATATTACATAAACTAAACATAACGTAAAACTCCATTCAACTCCTTCAGAGGAACAACCCAGCTCTGTATGGCAACAATGACTCAGCCATGCTCAAACGTATACATGCTGAAATTACATAATATCTGAAGTCAGCATGTCTGGGTACATTTGTGTGTCTGCTACAAGAGAACACTGGTATTTCAAATCTGATTATTACTGTTTCAAATCCTCTTGGTGACTGGACATCATGAATCACTGCGCAAAAACATCACAGCCTGGATCAAACACTGGAATGTTAAGTAGGGTTGTTTCTCGATCAGGAACTTTGGAAACGGCTGAGACAGAAGAGGAGCTGTTTTCGGAGCGCCAGGACCTAGAAACAAGACTCCTGCAGAGTCACGAGTAACAGCAACAGAGGCTAATCCTTAATTAGCAAGGAGATAATTAGCAGGATAAGGACAGAGAGATCCTGACACACACGGGCACACAAAGAAACCAGCAAAATGAATTATCTGGGACTTTTACAGACTATAATCTCAGCAAATGTACAATACTGTTGCATGTATAAAGTCGGAAGGGTTTTGGTGTGGTTAGAGAGCTGATCTAATAGGTCCAAATCCCCCAAAAAGGATTATTACTTGCATGCAAAAAAATTCAATAATACAAATTTAACTATTATTATTAACTATTTAACTATTATTATTAACTATTTAACTATTATTATTAGTAGTAGTAGTAGTAGTCTTAGTATTATTATATAATAACTCTGTAATATCATTTTTGGCATGGAAATAATAATAATAATAATAATATTAATATTAATAATAATAATAATAATAATAATAATAATAATAATAATAAAGTAGACAAACTAAAAAATACTGCTGATGTTTCTATTATTATTACTGTTTTGGGCAATTTTAAATTTTTTAATTTTTGTTATTTTAAATCAGCAACCATTTAAGTTTGCTACTAATTGTAGTAGTAGTAGTAAGATTTTTGCTGACAAACCTGTCGCTATTATTCGCAATTTTACAATTATATGAATACATACATTAACATAATAATCACAATTATTATTGTTATTTGTTTATTGTTATTCATAAGTAACTTTTATAATAATTTCAACTGTTACAACCTGTATTTCTTGATTCACTACATTATTTTATGTATTTATTTATTTATTTAAAATGTTCACTGTATTTTGATGCCTGCAGACCAATGCATATCCCATGTCAGTAAGTAGACCTCTTTGCAACTGTGTTGAACATAACCTCGACACTCTGCAACCTTATTTTGAATGTATGCACTTGTGTGTACTCACGACGCTGTTGAGGTCTGACTCAAAACTGCTGCAGTGGTGCAAGTGTGTGTTGTGTCCCAGTGGCTCCATGCCCTCCTCATCCCACATGTATGTTCCTCCAGAGCTGTTAGAGGGCGAGAGTTCCAGAGAAGAGACTGCATGACGGTCCACTTCCGGGGACATGAGCGGTGGACCACGTAGCGGAGCACTCTGTAAATCCGCCTTACCACCTGAAAACACACAGCAGAACTACATTTTAACCACAACAAGGGCAGTATTATCAGCAACATAAATCAGTCCCTGCAGGATTTTGCAGCACATATTTCTCATTTTTGCGGCCTAAAATGACCGAAAGTCTAAATCCTATAAAGCCTAATTGATCATATTTGATACTGTTAAAGTTAAAGAGTAAAACTTAATAATCTCTTCTACGTTAGCAAAATTATAAGCATTACATCATACTAAAGTAATGTTTGTTTATAAAATATTATGTCAGCATTGTAGGCCTACTGCATTGCACTGAGAAGTAAAGCTTTTAATATATAAAATCTTTACAGAAACATTATTTGAAGGTTTAGAATTATAAATTATATTTATATGCTTTTAACCCCATTAGCCTTCTATAATATTATAAGAAATATAGTTGATTTCCATTAACAATGGTACCAAACAGCTATTTTTGTCCAATTTGAGCTGTTCAGTAAACCTCACATAAACATACATCTCAAATGGGCCATTAAAAGGATGAACTCCAATAATAAAGAATCAGAACACTCTTTTCTGCTAAGCTTTACTCAAGATTTAAATGTTTAAATGACATTAAACTGGTTGACTGATAAATGGCAGAAATAAAAGCTATATTAGCTATACCTGCCAGCCCAATCCCAGCCCAGTCCATGGTCTCATTCAAGAAGCTCTGCATGCGTATCCGGGTGGCTGTGGCAACAGGATTTTTGTTCTGCAGGACGCCATTCTGCGACTGGTCCCCTAGGTTTTCAAAGTCTTCTAGGAACTCCTCACTGGTGTCATTCCTCTCCAGAGAAGATGCAGAGGAAAGAGACATGTCCTCCGCTCCCTCCCCAGTGTAGTGAAGGGTCCCATTCAGGCTTGGCTCTGTCACAGCCTCCTCTGGGGAATCAGTGAAAGCTGAAACCTTTTCACAGACACAAAATGGTGGGAAAAATGTGTATTTATTTTATTGAACTGCAGTTCAGTCATGTTTACAATTCAGCATTGTTATTTATAGCTATGTAAATATTATTATAATTAGAACAATAACTCTCAACACAGAATAGTGATTTTTAATATAATTATCTGCAACAATAACTAAAAAAAAGAGACAACAATTACAAAATGGACTTTAAGAAGACAATGATACTTTTATAATATATAATTTTTTATAGATATTATTTGTAGTAGTAATATTATTAATAGGGTTGTCAAAATATTGACTTTGGTACAAATTGATACTGAAATTTTTAAATGACCATGCTAACATTTTAGCATGTTCTTTAACACTGCTGATTGGCAATTGTGTTCACAAGCTCAACAGATTAACAGATGGACTGATTTACTCCGAAGGTCACCGCTTCACCACTGTTCACAAATCGCAAACTTAAAAATCTTGGATGAGGATGTCTGTGCTCAATAGTTAGCAGGAAATATCATAATCGATTTGTACCAAAGTCGATACTTTTGCATGGTTTCCGCTACAGTCATTCTTCCATGGCGGGGCACCAAACCAAAATTCATTACCGCCATGGCTCCATTACAGCTTCTGATTCAAAACAATCAGTCATTGTTGTTGTTTTTTTGTTTTTTGTTTTAATAGCGGGTTATAAATCGCACCAAAACGAATTAAAAGGTTAGTGAATTATAACAGATCAAACTTTTCTGTAACTGTAGTAGTGCTGTGCGCTATTTGTTTAACTCTTTAAGGTGATACGCTGACTGACTGGCAGGGCTGCGCAATGCATGATGGCAGTAAACACAACGTAGCTTTCAGTTATGATTAACACAATTTCTATAATTATACTTTTAGATAAAGGTCTATGGTTCTGCATACAATGACTTTGTCTTCCTAGAGTTTATGGCCGTTTCACTTTACCTCGGTACGCATCAATGCCATTCTGTAGATCTACTGGAGACATAAATATTCCTAGCAAACACACTAAATCACACTTAAGCAGCTTTTATTTGAGAGCGCACAAGAAAATCTGTGCTTGAACAGCTTATATTTGAGGGGGCATGCAAGAAGTTGAGCATGAACAGAGGAAATTGGCGCGTAAGCAAGGAGATTCGCATGCTCGTATTACATGAACGCGATCTCGACTAGTAATACTGCCCTCACGACATTTGTCATTGAAATAACGTCATAGGTAGTTAGAAAATCTGTGTAAAAGGCCTGTCAGCAATGCTGGAAAAAATCCTAGAGGAAACACAGTTTTGACAACCCTAATTATTATTAGTAAGACTAGTTGCAGTAGTAGTATTTTAAAATATTTTAAGTACTCATAGTAAATACTCAGAGTTGAGCACTTACATTTTTTGTGGCACAGTGGAGCTGCTCTGGTGTTAGAGGAGGTGTTATAATGTCACTTTCCACAGGACTTCTCCTAACCACTGGAGGGCACTGCGGTTTGGCAGCAATTGGTCGACTTAGCCTGTAGGCTTGTAACGAGGGCTTTGTTAGCGCAGAGTTAGGTAAAAGCTGCCTTTTTGTGGAATTAGGCGGCGTTAAGCTGTCTGAAGAGGGAGTCCCAGCAGGTAGTCTATCTGTTAAGCCTTTTCCAAATCCCAGGCCCCCCAAACCAAGCATTGGTCGGCCCTTGCTGAGGATCAGTGGAGATTTGAGCCCAAGTGTTCGTGGAGGACGCAGCTGGGTATTAGCTAGTGGCTTGGCTAGCTCCACTGCCTTGTTGAAGGAGAAGGAGCGCGTCATGGGAGCGGATGTTGGCGATGGTAATTGTTTAAAGTGGGTGAAGCTCTGAGAGCGGACCATGTGGTCAGGGACGACCGAATGTTTTGAGAGGCTGTCGTTGGATTGGGACAAGCTGGAGGTGCTTCGCGTAGAGCTAGAGTTTGTCCTTGGTCGCTGGAGCCCTGAAGAGGTGGCTTGGCCTGGTGAAGACCCCAGAGACGCAGTTCCATTTTGAGTTGGCTTTTGTAGGCCTATGTCCTGACTTTTAGAGGTTGTCAAGATCTGAGAGTGTTTGGGCTTTGGTTTAGGACTTTGGATGGATTTAGAGGATTTGGGTACAGGTTTGGGGCTTCCACTGGATAATGACGAGGCCGACCTGCGCACTTTGGATGCAGGAGTAGAAGGGCTTTTTAACTCCTTACTTCCTGGAGACTGTTGAGACCTAGCTTCTTTTTTCTCTTCTGGTATTGTACCCTCTAATGGGTTTAAAGGGTCCAATGACCCACCATTTTCCTTTCTCCATTTCATGGAAAAGGAGGAGGCTCTGACTACTCCATTTGGCCTGACAGGGGGATTCTTACCCTCTTGTGTAACCACAGTCTGCGCTGTACCATTGGGAAGGGAAGATGGGGTACCACTCACTGGACGGGCACCAAATTTTGGCAGTCTGGACACCATGGGGGACTTATTGAGGACCTTCTGTTCCATCAGCATATGGCAGAGTCATGGATGAACACTAAACAGACACCTAAAGAGAAAAGAGAATGAGGTTCTTTACATTTATGGGTAGTTTACATTAAATCATTTGTCCTGCAATGTGAAGTAAACTCAAGTAGTGTGTGTTGATGTACTAAAGAGATACTACATGGAATGAAAAATCAGCTTAAGAAGTAAAATACTAACAAAAATATACGAGATGGAAAAAAAGGATTTATAAGGTGTTACACTTGTATTTTGATATATGCATTGCAGAGTTTTCTTTTAGGGTTATAGGAAACCCCTTTCGCTGTATTTCCAGTGGTATATCCTCTCTTTAAGCATTCATTAAAAAATGGCCTAATAAGCAGACCACTGATAGAACTTTTGAAAAAAAGCACGAAAAGAGGTGTCTGGTTTGTCTCTATTATTCTTTTTTATTTATATATTAACTTTTGAATGGAACAACCCTTCTACACTCCTTTAATGATTGGACAGAAAAGTTTCACAGCATATGACATAACAGCTAACTCGGATCAGGATACAGGATGTGTTTAAACGGCTCAGGACTAAAGAGCGTATGCCTTAAAGTTAACTGTCCTCCTCGTGCTCGATCATGTGTTGGTGGCATTTATGTCACTGCACAAAATACACAGGATGTTTTAAAACATGTTCTGCAGAAACAGACAGAGACCAAAATTTAAAATTTAGTTCATTTTTATTACTTAATTTGGCTGCTGACAATAAGAACTGCTACATTTCACTTTGAATTAAATTTCTTACTCTTGCATCATAATGTTTTTTTTATTTAATAAACTGAACTACAAGTTTCAATTTAAGTAAAAAAAATTGTTCTGAAGTATTTATGATGTAAATAAACTGTATATACATACATACAAACATACACACAATGTTCATGTAGGGTTGCAAAACAAGGAGAGGTAATGTTAGGTTAGAGAGTATCAGGAAGAAAAAGTGGAAAGTTCTCACTTCACTCTTTTCCGTATTGATTTTTTTTTCTGTGAATTACGTCCAAGGCTCAAGGGAAACCAAAACAAGTAAATTTGAGAAAGGGGAGGGGAGTTCTGGGCTAAAAGCCAAATCCTGTTCAGCTGAATGGTGCCTCTATAACGTTCCACTTCATTCTGTCCTAATCCGGTTTTATTCTCAGAAATCAGTTTCGTTCATTCTTTTACACAAGCCTTGTTCTGAAAGAAGATTTCTTAAGTACTAAAAGAAACAATAATCTATATCTAATCATATTTTGATCCATCAGAGCATCCAGCAAGATATGAATGAGGGCAGAGATTGTTGTTTATGAAAAAGCAGTGGAGGAATAGAGGGGTAAATGCAGTGATCTTTATTCACACACTGACCCACATTCTGTGATGAAAGATTATACTAGTAGTCACACGACACAAATGGACAGGCACAGAGAGAGAGAGAGACAGAGAGACTGACAGGCTTTATAATCCTCTTCATTCTGCCAAATCAGGTCAGCCATAACACATCTTCATAAGCCTACCCCAGCCCAGCACCACCGGTTATATTTCACATTTTCAAGCCAAAACACACACAAATATGACTGATTTTTATTTAATAATAAAATAATATTAAATGACTGACAATTACTAAAATGCTGTATTCTCTTTATCAATGCAGAAGACTTATTTATACATATATAGATATATACTATCTTTGTGTGAATGTACAAACATCTGATTCATTAGCTACTACAGGGATATAACAAGAATATCAAAGTGCAATATCAAACAGTGGTTTTATAATCATTGCATTAAAATTATATAGTTCGCAAAATTAAGCAGCATTACAAGCACTAGAGGCAAATGATAGGTAATAATGGTAGGTGTTTGATTACAGTAGAATATACTTCAAAAATGGATATTTTATGCTTGATTTCAATATCTGAAAGCTAATGTTTATTTGGTGCTGTTGTTTCTAATTAGATACGATTGTTCATGTTTCATGGCAGTGCACCAGTGTTTTTGCCATTTTAAATTACTTTTAAACACTTGCTAAGTAAAAAACTCAAACAAAAAATAAATACTTCAAATTATAAATAATTTCAGAGCTAGTTGATTTGGTTCAAGGCTTTGAAGACTGTATTAAAATATAAAAATACAAAAAAAAGACTGAATGCGTCTCGGCATAAATCTGCATAAACATAAAATACATTCAGAGGGCAAAGGAGCGGAATTGCTGAAGCCTGGGGTCAAATGATGTCATACATGAGGTTACTATGGCAACACTCCAGACCATCTGTCAACTGGTTCCTTCCCACACAAAACTCACTCGACTAGAATGAAGAAAAAACCTCTGCATCTTTTACCTGCATCTCAAAACCCACCCACATGCAGTATACACACATCGGCAGACATCATTCTGATTCCAAAAGACATTCAGACGAGTTCTATGGGTAACTAGAACCAAAGGAAAAAAAAGAGGAGTCACTTCAAATCAAACACAGCAGGATGTGATGTGATGTCTAAATGTGATTTTAAATGGACCTCAGATCTCAGCAGAAAACCCCTCCCAATGTCTTCAGATAAACTATTAACCACATTGTTGTTGTTGCTGTTAACAAGTAATGACAAAGAACTTCCAAAACCTAACAACAGTTGTAGCAAAATCATTCATAATGAAAAAATAGTACAATAGAATACACAAAGAAAGAAAAGCTATTGCATCTTATAACACAATTTTATTGTGTGTATAATCTAGGGGTGATGGTTTAGAATATAAATATTAGTAAATGGTATAATTAGCTGACAACAAGGCAATTGTGACAATGATAACAAAAACACCCGAGTTGACCACTGTAACAGTACATATCACTACTGTATCCCTAACGGACCAATTCACACGGAATGTGTTTTTCCCCTGGAAAACCATGTAATAGAATGAAAAAAAACTCAAGGTTATGAGGCGTGGGTTGGACCTTTTTTTAACGATGTGTAAAATGATGCAAAACAAACACAACCCTCACACCCATCAACCACGTTTGTATATACAGTCTCCACAACCATGTGAAAAAGTAAACCCTATTGAATTTCATGGTTTTCAGTATCATCAGAGCATAATAAAAAAATACATAGTCCTTGGCAAATTTGGAAGATAAAACAACATCACATGATAACTCACACCACGTCATTATTTATTTACAGCAACAAAAAAGCCAAAGTGAAAAGCCACATAGGACACCCTATGATTCAGATGACTGTAGATCCATTTTTAGCAGTATTTACTTAAAGTAATCATTTTCTGTGTGACTTTCTCAGCCTCTTAGATTATTCTGGGGGAGTTGTTTGCACAGCATTTCAGCCAGGATGAGTCTGGACTATTCCATCTTGATTTCTTAGCTGTTTGGGATCATTGTCTTGTTGCATGATCCAATTTTGACCAAGCTTTAGATGGCATTGTGTAACACACACCTGAAGGCTGCAAACAAACAAACTGCTAAAACTATTGCAACTAGCAGTGTTTGACTCATGATCTAAACCTAATATTGCTAATGCTAAATGTTGTTGTTAAGATTAGATATTTTTTTATGTCCTGATATGGAAATTTAATAAGGTGTCCAAACTTTTTCACATGACACTAAAATATAACAGAAATTCATCTAGTCACTATAAACTCTCTTTGTAATTATTTATTCTAAAAGACTCCTTGCAAAAATGTAACATTTTTATCTTTTATACTAGGTACAATTATACAGAATGTTTGACAAGTCAGTGCCTTAACGTTTCATGCACCTTTTCGGCAAAAACGTATATATAGTTTTAGAAAGCAAAGAGAATGTTACTTGAATCTCATTGTACTTACGCTTAATAAATGAAAGATTTAAATATAACTATTCAATCTTGTCAAGCATTCTGAAAAAGAAAGCCACCACAACGCACATAGCTCTAAACGATTCTGTAGTAAATGTTCTGAAAATATGGTTTCAGAAACCATTTATACTGTGTGCTTTGGGTTAAGGGGTTAAGAAAGAACAAGCTGACCACTCTTTTATATATCCGAGGCAGCTAAACAGCAAACATATTGTGTGTGTGTGTGTGCACAGAATGTGACGGCCAGACGCTAAAATCAATTAGACTTTCTATCTGACTGCTTTTCGGTAGTGAATCTGCCTGTCCTTATTGATGGAGGCGATTCAAAAGTGCTTATTCCTGCAGAGCACATGGTATGAGGTAAGCTGCTGTTTGACATTGCTGCTTGTTTTCTATCTTCAGCTCAGCCGGCCTCAGGTGTGCACAGGTATGGATTTGTCACAGAGAGCAGCTTACTGAGATAAGGCAGATCTGCTTGAGGGCTGGATTAAATGCATTACAGTCCAACTAAACACAGACACCAGTCTTTGTGGTGTGTCCAAATGGGCTCTCCATCTGACAATATTTCTCAATGGTATTTCTTTGCTTTGGGTAACTGTAAGCTCAGACTAACAGACTAAAGCCAATTTTCTCCTACGCACTGTGTGTTTATTCCAGACAGAGATATGTTAAAGCACCCAGACAAACATTCACAGTTCTATGTCTGCAGGAGAACGATGGTCTCTCGGAGTCTGTTAATATTTGATTGGTTATATTTGATCATTAAAATTAAAACATGATCAAATAATAAATAAAAAAAATCAAACACAGATTCAGAATTGATTTCAGGTACTTATGCTTGTTCTGCAAATCCAATGTTCAGAAGAATATCATAGGCACTATTAAATATCCATGTTTCACCTACCATAAGGTGGGCGCATTCCAGGCTAGAATGTACACACAGACTAGAATGCATATACTGTACATGTACAATGTATTGCTCTAAATCTCAAAAAATAATTGCTCAATAATCTTGTATTACATTTTGAGAAAAGACACCATAAAATCTGAATGAAAATGAAAATGTACTCGCTATTCACTCGCCCTCAAGCGGTTATACACATTTGTGAGTTTAGTTTTTCTTTAAACACAAAATCATATTTTGAAGAAAGCTAAACATCTGTAACCGCTGACTTACTGTGGGGAAGTCTATGGTGCCTATGATTTTGATAGTGCCTATGATTTTCAGCTTGCTTCAAAATATCTTTTTTGTGCTCAAAACTCATGAAGGTTTGGAACGAATGAAGGGAGAGTAAATGATGACAGAATTGTCTTTTTTGGGTGAACATGGTTCCAACCAAACTGGTCTGTTTAATTGTTACAAACCCAAAGTGCTTTTTTTCTTTAAATAATGTGAACTAATAAATATTTCAAAAGAACACCCTAAAAGTATGTTCAGTTCAACCAAACAATTTAAATAAAAACTTTTAGTTTATTAGAACTCCAAAGATTTGGACTTGGTCCTCACATCTGCTACTGGCCTAATGTATTCTAGTCTAGCAACTCTTCAGCCAAACTCTCTAAATATGGAACATAGTGATGTTAGTTACAATAGCCTGAAGCAGTGTTCTTCACATACTGTGGATCAATGTTGTACAATGACAAAAAACTCAAAAGACCACAGCTGTTTGTGTATAGCCTGGGGTTATAAGTGCTAACACTTCCATAAAATATGGATTGACACAGTCATCATAAGCATGATGGTACATCAAATGACGCCAATCAAATGACAGTTTTAATCTAACAAGATGTACCCCCAAAAACCTTCTTTTCATTTATAACAGAATCTAGTCTCAACCGACATTAAGCACAACAAGGAAAAAGATCAGACAGCTGATCCTTGAAAGCAATCACAGTAATGTGGGGTGGTCATTACAATGAGCACGTTGTAATTAACTGTGATTACCAGCAAAGAAAACTTGCAGCAGCAAATCCTTACCCTGCTTAGTAAAGTCACTTGATCGGTATAAGCATAAAAAATACACTGTATTGCAGAGAAAAGATTAATTGCAGCATTATAAGTGACACAACAGACTATATAAATATAAGGCATTGTGAAAACAGATCTCATAGAACAGTTCTGAGTTCGGCTGAAACTCCCTTTATTGTTTCTCAATCTCATCTTTCAGCCTAACAAACCTAATCCACTTACGTTAATGCAAAATGTCCTTCCTGTTAATGCGTGCAACAAAATAAAGAGTTTCAGTCAGATGACTCGGCGAGTCTCTTGTACTTTCCAAGCCACTCAACATTCACATAATGTTCAGTGTTTAATTCCCATAACCTGGTCCGTAAGGACAAGAAGCAGTTTATAAAGACACACACACTAAGAGACAGAGAGGGATG
The DNA here is from genome assembly GCA_903798035.1 of Danio albolineatus. NCBI lineage: Eukaryota > Metazoa > Chordata > Actinopteri > Cypriniformes > Danionidae > Danio > Danio albolineatus. The sequence continues at coordinate 81,370 of CAIGQQ010033238.1, forward strand.
CATTACTCAAGGTGGCCATGTTTAATGACTCAGCTCTACTCAAAAACTAGATTATAATTTACACAAAATAAACCATAATATGGATTGAAACATTCTATAATGTAATGTGAATGAGGACAAGATTAATTAAATTGTTTCAAACAATAACAATTTCTTTAAAAAAAAAAAAAAAAATAGAGAAATTCAGTAGTGGTGTGCATCTGTGCGATGTTCACTGCAACATTATTACTTCATCAAAACAAAACAATAACATTTCTTTACAAAAGCCTTCACTGTGTGAAGAAGCCTATTAGACTAATTCAAGTTATAAAAGAAAATATTTACTTTGAAATGACTGGGTTTATAAAAAGGAAGTATATTTCTAATGCACAAATGAAAATAATTCCAAACAAAGCCAAAAAGCAAAACATTTGTGCACTTAATTATTATACTTACTTAAATATTTCGTTTAATTTCAGAATTAAACTCTTTTTGGATTAATCAAGTGACTCAATAGTTCAATTGTTATCTCAAAGAATGTCACTTGCGTTGTTTCTTAATGAATTTATCTTTTTTTATAATTTGAATGAATGATTAAATTAACCACTCATTAAAAGAAGGATTTGCCGTCACTGACTGTCAGTTTTAGTGTAATTTTTATTTACCCATGATAGGGCAAAACCAACCAATGTACCATATACAAAAATGCACATACTGTACCAAAATATACTTTTATTCTTGTTGTTACTAAAAAAAAATTTTTTAAAAGGTGTATCATTTTTGTCAATATTGCACACCTCTAACTTTCAGTTTTTTTGTGTGTGTGGAAAGACAGACTAAACCTAATATGTAAACTGCCCATTTGAAAGTCAAACAAACTAAACATGACATCAACCTCAACTAAACAGAAGACACCAAGCTGATACTATTATCCCAGACAGACTAATACACAAACAGATCTGCAAATCAACAGAAACTGACTTTAAAATCTCAATCACACAAGTATATACATACATGTAATAAAACTATGATTAGCCACTATCCTTCTAAAACTGTCTCAAAAAGCTCTCAGAGGATTTCATAGAAAGTGCTTAGTGAAGTTTACTTGATCACGGTCTTGACAGACAAACAAACATGAATCCAGTTTTACACCTGACTAGAGCTGCTGCAACAACCAATCAATAAAATCGATAACTATCTATAATGAAATTCACTGTCAATGAATGCCATTATCGATTAGTTGGAATACACAGCCGCTCATGCAATGGAGAGCGCAGAACAATGTCTTGATATTATATATTATTCTTTATTGTTTTTATTGACTATTGGTCTTTCTTGCACACATTTGGTCTCTCTCACAGGCACATTCAGTCTCAAAAAGAAATATTTGTTATTTATTTTTTTAATTACAATATTGAAATTTTGCACAACAAATTGATTATTGAAATAATCGTTAGTTGCAGATCTGAAGTATATTCCACAAAATTAACATACATTTCTAAACTCTAATAGCATCTTTTATAGTGGGTTTTTAAGAGTCTCTATGACTTCCTGTCTATATTGACTCTGTCTCCATAAATTAAATTTTAATGACTCTCCAGTCCAACCATGATGTTACACAAGCAATAATAGGAAATACTGACAGCAAATTCAAACCAGTTGAAACACATTTACGTTTCTGTTTTATTCTAGAAAATATGCAGTCTAATCAATGGCAGATAATGCCAACAGACACTAAAATAAGTTCTCAGTTATCAAATTATTATACTCACAAACAAGGATCTGGCCTGATGATGATGATGATGATCTGTTCATACAGATAGAGTCTGATTTATTCAGAGAGGTGAGTACGACAGATGCACTGCAGAAAGACGAATGTTTACACAGCAGCAAAAATACAAAGCCATATGCAAACACACAACAAATATATGCACATAAGAAAGATGATATGAACATGAGGTTGGGCTTTCTCTACAGACACTCCAATAATCAAACTATATTTTAGCATCACAGGAGGACACAGACACACACACGCACACGCACACACACTCACACAAGAAAGCTGATATTCATGAGAGTAGTAGATTTACAAAATAATGTGGGAGTTTCTGGGAGGTAAATCTGCTGCTACAGTAATCGTCACCAAAACATCAAAGATCTGTGTGGAAAATATCCCAACAGACAGAAACACATGCTTCAGGAATAACTGTTATAAATAGATCATTTAAAAATCAAGTTTTTTAAAAGAGAAGCTACATTTATTGATGTTTTTGAATATTCTACTACGAGAAATAGTCCCATTAACCCTTTAAACACCATTGTGAAATTATGAATTGCATCAAGTTTAAGACTTTTTCTCAGGATCCTTTGATAGACAGAAAGTTCAAAAGAACAGCATTTATTTGAATCTAAAGATATTTACATTATTTTTACTGTCACTTTTGAACAGTTTAATGCTGAATTTATGGCCCCAAACATCTGACCAGTATAACATGTTTGTGTAGTGTTTACTTTTATCAGAGATGTATTTATTTTTATTTTTTTAAGTTGTAATTGGATATTTTTAGTTTATTGTTATAAAAATTTAACAACATTTTAACATATGTTGTTAATAAACTCCTTTAATTGTACCATATGCTAACTTACGTATGACGTTCCCTTAATTCTGGGCAAAACTTAAAATGGATATGAATGTCTTACACTTTACATGAGAATTTGCTGGTCTCATTTAAAATGGCTGCTTTCAGTTTTAGTGTTTTTATAATTAAAATACCTGCCATCTACGAGTTATAAGCCATAACATGAAAATAATTATCGACTTAACAGGTCTCAGTTTTAATCCCATTTCAATGATGCAAGTGTACAGTAATACATGAAGAACTCAACAACTAAAGTTACCACTGAACAGCTGTCTGGCGCTGAGGACAGATATTTAGCTGCCTGGATACTTCACATAATACTAAATTACATTCACTGGAATGCAATACGAGAATCTAGCTCATGGACCAGAGCTCCCAGACAGTCCTCAGGATGATCATCTAACAGCCACTGCTGTTATAAACACCCCTTCCAAATAATTGACGCTAGTCACGAGGACAAAACAGCTATGGGAAAAAACTTTCAGGCAGTAGTTTGATAGAGGAGTTCAACTAACAGACACACAAACACACATGCTTGACAGCTGCTGGAACAGTCAACACACATGCAAACCAGAGCAATAAAGAAGAGATCCTCGCACCTGTCTCGAACACACACAGTCTGTCAACACAAGTGCTAAGTGAGGACTTTTAATTTTGGGAGGGGGCTCTACTGATGCTTCTGGCTTAACGCAGTCTCGTCTGCCCCTCTGACAGTTCATGGCCATTAACATTGCCACTGAATGACAGCTATGCGATCTTCGTAAACAGAAAGAATGACAAGTGTTGTGGGTGGTGTGTCCACACCCCGGTGCCAAATGACAAGATGACAGATAAATGCTCTTTACTAATATGATTCAGTCTTGATCCAAATGTCTACAATAAGCCATATAATGTATTATTTTCTAGATATATAGTGTGCTAGTATTAGTCATGTAAGAAAATATTAATACAAGTGAATACCTCAATGCATTTTCTGGCAATAATTTGTCGATGTTTACTGAATTGTTTACATCCGAAACCCATGCCTAGGCCTGGACGATTAATCAGAAAGTAATATAAATCAACATCCAGAAACTGTAATCAATCAAATTTGTCCAGGTCAATTTTTTCAATTATCTTCCCTATTTCTTTTTTGACTGTTTGTTTTAGGCAATGTGTGTTTTAATTATGTTGTTCAACACTGATGTTCAATAAATAATCATAGATAGTAGATAGACTGAGTTTCTTTCAATTATTTGAATCTGAAGTAATGCACCCTTCATTTAAAAATCTCTCACTTGTAATATGTAAGCATATTTACTGTACAACACCTATCAGTGAACTATGAGGGCAAAATAAATTAATAAATAAATCAAATAATCATTTATTTATCGTAGTTGAGTTAAAATGTTCAATTAATCAAGATTTGAATTTTAAGGCAAATAACCCAGCCCCTACCCATGCTCATGTCAAGATGACTGTTTTGTTACCTCTGAGTGTAAAATAAAAGAGCATTGCTGCAGTATTAACGTTAGCATTGGCAAATTCAATTGTCATTAACTACCATCAATGGAGGAAGAAAGAATTACATTATATCTGGCTGCAGTGGGAGTCATTTTGGCCTGCACTTTGAAGAGGACACTAGTAAGGAGTGAGGCAAATCATATCGTTGCAAAATAAGTCATTTATGCCAAAAACTGAATCTGAGAAAGCACTAAACATAAAAGCACCATCCGCTCTGATAAGGAATGAAATTTAGGTGGATGTTTAAATTCTGTATGTATACCGTACATGTCTTTCCTCTCAAAAACAAAATAAATGCACAACAAAAAAAGACAGTGAAGGGAAAACAGCAGTTAAGAAAGCATTTGATCATGGCCATGGAAATGTTTGAACAAGTGATTCTGTGATTCACCATTCAAGTCACGTCACTTTTATTTACAAGGTACTTTATATGTAAGCTTGCTTTAAATTAGAAGATTTACAGTAGTAAAAAAGGTGCTAGTACTGTGCTAGTATTCATTTTACAATGTTTGATATCTTTTATTTCATTTGATGTGAAATATATATTCTAAATAGTGCTGTGATGTTGAACGTTACACTCACTGAATGGACTATGCATTTTCTGTTAACTGGTTTATGAATTAAAAACTTTTATACTGTGAATTTCTAATTTATAACACAATATATAGTCTTGTTACACTTAAAGTATTGCAAAATATCATACTAAACCTCAGCATCACATTGCATTAACATAATATTGCCAATACACAGCACTAGCCTCTGGGATGCATTAAAGTGTGCCGTAAAGCATTTTCAATCAAGGCTTAAACTAAGTAGACATCTAAGAGGCATGTCTTAAGAAGGGTGATGTTACTCCAAAGGCATTATAATAATCTTTGGTTATTTTCAGGGCTGGTTGCTGAAAGACAAACCATAGAGGAAGTCATTATGTCAGAGATCAAAGTCTATCTAGGCCTTCCCCACAGTACATTTTCCTATAATACCCTGTGTGTTTCATCATGTGTCAGATATTCACAGTTGACAGCATCACATGTGCTCAGTGGATTTCATTATGAGCATTTAACATTCAACAAATGCCTCAAGAAACCGAAAGAAAAACGTAGAAGACTGCCTTTTTCAGAAGTGAAAATGCCATGAAATCTCTGAAAGATCCACTATAAAATTTCCCATAACACGTCACATCCGGAGAGTCCCATTAAATGAACATTTCCTTTGACATGAACACACATTTGTAAATGTACTATGTTTTATGAATTACATAACTGAACACGCATATTTGATATGGTCCAGTGAATATATGAAAATCTATTAAGTCACACTATCCTAAGGCCGTGTTGCGTAAAGCATGTTATCTGTTCTCTCTGCTGCTGGGATGGACACCGTTGAAAGAGCAGTAGCCGTCTGAGGGCCAAAGGTCATCTCTATTCTCAAAATAGCAGTTCAGTTCAACATTTGCATGAATAATGTCTGGACTGAGCAGAGGGAATGTGGAAAATCAAACAAACTGAGCTAGGTGGGTCAATAACAGCTTTATGGACCAGTAAAAACATTTCATGGTTATGCACATCATACACAGTACAAAGTTCTATATCCATCATGCCACGAGACTGCACAGAAATAAAAATATTATCATTTTGTTCTTGTATTCAACATTTATTACATATAAATATGATCTACTTCATATCTATTAAGGAAAAAAATCTATAAGGGTCGAAGAACCACGAGTTGGTTATTATTTACAGTAGAAGTGGTATTTATTACATTATTTAAGGATTTATTTCAATAATATTGGACTTAATCATTTAATTACAATAATTTAATATCGAACTTAATCATTTAACATTATAAATTAATTTCATATTGCTGCACTGTTCAACAGAAACTGACGATCCCTATAATGAATACATTCTTGCAAGGCAAGTACAGTATTTAGATGTTTTTATTAGAATATAATGATTTACTGTAAATGTGAAGTATACTAAAATTACACATATATAAATACGTATAGGCTACGAGTATGGCACGATTTCTGTACAAAAACGTTAGGTGAAAGAAATGACTCATAAGGTTATTTTGTGACCTTCTAGCAGTGAATCAGTCTGAGAAGTACCTGACTCACTTTTACATAAACGAAAAGCAAACTATTTTGTTCGTTTAGTATTATTTAAAATGACTGCATGTTGTGCTACATTTTGCAACAGTGCTGAGAGCATTGAACGCAATGATGACTGGATTTTTAATGTTATTCTACCCAAATGATTTTTAAAAAAACATGTTAACAGAATAGTTAATGAAACCGTAAAAGACCTCGAATTAGAAACATGCGTTGCTTCTCTTCCCATCCCTGTGTGCACATAAACACTAGATTACATTAGGTCATGTGACTCACCTGTTCGATGAAAATCAGCCGCGTCTATCCATGATGTCAACGTCAAAGCTCAAGAGTTCACGTTCAACTTTAACTCGTGTTTTAACAGTCCATGGCTCGAGTAGTCAGCTGACTTATTCTATGTACATCATACAGTACTCAATGTACCCTATACAACAAGTACGTTAATTATATCAACCAGGAAAGGCTTCCTCTTACTCGGCGCGATTATTTCAGAGAATCGATTAAAACGGTTAACTACCAACACTAACAAAACAACGGCTTTACAAGCAGTCCGAAAGCAAGCGCTCCAATACACCTTCCTAATGATCGATATCCAGCCTTATAAACTGCGACTTAAAGGCGCGAACGGAGGGGGAAAACAGTGATGCTGTGGTGAAGTGCGACTCCATCATGATGTTTGCTGTGTTTCGTCACTCATTCCAGCATCCTCTCTTCTTCATCTGCACCTTGCTCGGTTCACTTCAGTTTCCAAAATAACGCGTCGCATACGGTAGCAAAGCACTAAAAAGCGGTTTATTCTTAACGCTTAAGCAAGCAAGTGGTCCTCCGCTGGTGTATTAGAAAAAGCGTGCGCTCAGCTTTTGGCCCGCGCCTACAAACAACCTCCCTCAACCCCACCGAGAGCAGCGACCATACTCTCTCTCACGCGCGCTGCAAGTGTGACTCGGTGACGTAGGACGTGATTCACAGTGCACGAGCTGCCGGGAGCGCGCGCGATTCTTGAATGACGGTGTTGACGTGATGTAGAACGTTTATTATGTTTTATACTAATGTAAGGATGGTTAAGTTTATTAACAACCGTTTTCGGCCTTATTGGAAGTGGATTGCATATTTGTTTATATAGACATGTGTAGTAGGATTGTGTTGGGCCTAGTTTCTATTATCTTTTTTTTGCTTAAGTTACAGATTGTAGAACTAATTTCAATTAAATGTAAACATTTAGATTTCTTTAAAGGCTGCATAATTTAATGTAAATATACATATATACACAAATTGGTGCCACGGTGGTGTAGTGAGTAGCTCGCTCGCCTCACAGCAAGAAGGTCGCTGATTCGAGCCCCGGCTGAGTCAGTTGGCATTTCTGTGTGGAGTTTGCATGTTCTCCCCGTGGTTGGCTGGGGTTTCCTTCGAGTGCTCCGGTCTCCCCCACAAGTCCAAAGACATGTGGTATAGGTAAATTGGGTAGGCGGATGAGTGTGAATGAGCAGGTACGGATGTTTCCCAGAGATGGGTTGCAGCTGGAAGGGCATCCACTGCGTAAAACAAATGCTAGATAAGTTGGCAGTTCATTCCGCTGTGGTGACCCCAGATTGATAAAGGGACTAAGTCGAAAAGAAAATGAATGAATGAATGAATATACGGTGCCATGGTGGCGTAGTGAGTAGCACGTTCGCCTCACAGCAAGAAAGTTGCTGGTTCGAACCCCGGCTGGGTCAGTTGCATTTCTGTGTGGAGTTTGCATGTTCTCCCCATGGTTGCGTGGGTTTCCACCGGGTGCTCCGGTTTCCCCCACAATCAGAATCAGAAAGAGCTTTATTGCCAGGTATGTTCACACATACGAGGAATTTGTTTTCGTGACAGAGCTTCTACAGTGCAACAGAATTACAGCGACAAGACAAAAAACAGATAATAAATATATTCAAAAAAAATAGAAGTAAGTGTTAAATGCAAATATACAAATGGACAAGTGTATGTACAGGTGTATTACTATATACAACATTATATGTGCAGCTGTTATGTGCAAATTGGCATGTAAAGTGTGTTGTTAAATAAGTGTATGCGTGTGTAAAAAGTGTATTTGTTATGTGCAAATTGGCATGTAAAGTGTGTTGTTAAATAAGTGTATGTGTGTGTAAAAAGTGTATTGCAAGTAGTGATGTTGGTTCCATGATTGTTATCATTAAGTGTTCATGAGATGGATCGCCTGAGGGAAGAAACTGTTTCTGTGTCGGGCTGTTCTGGTGCGCAGTGCTCTGTAGCGACGACCAGAAGGTAACAGTTCAAAGAGGCAGTGTGCTGGGTGTGAGGGGTCCAGAGTGATTTTGGCAGCCCTTCTGCTCGCTCTGGATAAGTACAGTTCTTGGAGAGTAGGGAGGGTTGTACCAATGATTCGCTCAGCAGTCCGAACTATTCGACGTAGTCTTTGAAGGTCAGATTTGGTAGCTGAGCTAAACCAGACAGTTATTGAAGTGCAGATGACTGATTCACAAGTCCAAAGACATGTGGTATAGGTGAATTGAGATGGCTAAATTGACTAAATTGTGTATGAGTGTGAATGTATGTGTATGGATGGATGTTTCCCAGAGATGGGTTGCGGCTGGAAGGGCATCCTCTGCGTTAAAAATATGCTGGATAAGTTGGCGGTTGATTCCGCTGTGGCGACCCCGGAATAATAAAGGGACTAAGCCGACAAGAAAATGAATGAATGAATATACACAAATTGATATTAATACACAAATCATAGTAGATGGGAAGTGGTGGGCAAGGTCTATGGATTTCCATACAGAGCCAGTAATATCAGGTGTCTGAGGCAAAACCAGAATCATGTTTCTTTCACTCACTCAAAAAGAAAGAGGAAGAAAAGGCTCAGTGGCAAAGTTGGTGTTAAATTACAGTACACCCTATCTATTCCTATAAATACATGTTTTTTATATCTTATTGTAAATAGAACATATGTTTTATTAAATTTTTTATCACCATTATTTATTCAGAAGATCATTTAAAAAAGTTTTTTTAGCTGAAACTGTGGTCCTTAATGAAAAATAAATAAATAAATAACAGGCTAAACAGAATCAAAACCTGTGGCTCCTGATAATATGTTGTAAAACATTTTAATGGCCTGATGGTGAATACAGAAATACTTAGCTTTTTTTAGTGAACTGTCTTTTTAAAAATCTCTTTGGTGACATTTAGGCTACCGAACTTCTCCAAAAAAAATACTTCACCTGAAAGTTAACATTAATCTGACTTACTTTCTTCTGTTGAACAAAAAAAAAGATATTATTTGTTTGTGTTGTTTTGTTAGATTTTTGGTTTAACAGAAAAAAGAAACTCACAAAGGTTTGGAAGCACTTAATGGTAATACATTTTCTTCATTTTTGGAGAACTATCCCTTTAAACCCTATATGATTGCATTAAGATCTTCCTTAATCAATAACCACTGAATCCAAGTCTTTTTGCTACAGATCTTTTTTTTTTCAGTAAGCTGTTTTAACACCATCCCAATACAGAAGAAAAGATCTGCTACTTTTACATCACCACTATTACTTTATATCTCCTCTCTGTTTTCTGACTTATTATTTATGTGTGTGTAGTGTCTGGTGATACTGAATGTGCCATTCAAGATGCATGTTGAAGATTTCCAGTGTATTTGTGCACACTTGACACTCCAAAACTACTACACCATTCGGTTTTCCTTCTTCCTTGATATACTGAGGGAAACTAGCTCTAGTTATTAAAATTTCATCTGCTGAAGAACCTAGAGATTTCAGCCTTTCAAAAAAATTGTAGACTGTAGAAGTATAAAACTGGCAACTTTTTAGCAACAAAAATGTAGTGTTTTTTGTCCTGCCAAAAATCTATAACTGTGCTTCAGTGGGCCTACACAGCCTAAAGGCTATGGAATGATATACTTTGATGATATTTTAAGAAGAAATTCACTAAATATTTAAATATGTCATTTTCATTTCAAGATCTTTTTCATTTGAAATAGCTCCTGTAGTCTTTACATTCACACAGATTCATTTGATGAAAGCAAAATATAAAAATATGACTATTCTTTGGTGGGGGACAAAACAAAAATGAGTTCTTAAAGATACTTAATGCAAAAATGGAATATTTGTTCACAATTTACTGAACCTAAAATGATTCCAAACCTTTGTCCGTTTCTTTATTGAGCAATAAAAAAGACATTAGCCACCATCCAAAATAAATACTATGGAATTCCATGTCTATCAGCTCTCAGTATTGTACAAAACGTCTACTCTTTATTTAAGACAGAAACTCAAACTAAATTAAAATATTTTTTTTAACTGTACTATTTGGTTGAAATGTCCATGTTTACAAACTGATAAAGCCAAATAGGAAGCCAACAGCGTTACCACAGTAGACAATTAATGAAAGTAAGTTTAAACTACCAGGTACACTAGCTAAAAGCACATAAACGTAAAAAATATTGGCACCACAGTCATGTGTAACACTGCTTTACAGCTGAAAGTGGTTGGTGCTGTCACCTCACAACAAGAAGGTCGCTGGTTCGAGTCTCGGCTGGGTCAGTTGTCATTTCTGTGAGGAGTTCTCCCCGGAGTGTGCATGTTTTCCCCGTATTTAAGGTTTCCTCTGGATGCTCCAGTATTCACCACAAGTCCAAAGACGTGCTATAGGTGAATTGGGTAAGCTAAATTATCTGTAGCGTATGTGTGTTAATGAGTGTGTGTGGATGTTTCCCAGAGATGGGTTGCAGCTTGAAGGGCATCCGCTTCGTAATATGCTGGATAAGTTGACGGTTCATTCCACTGTGGCGACCATAAAGGGACTAAGCCAGAAAGAAAATGAATGAATTGGACATTTTCCTTGGTTGCTACAGTCTTTTATTTCAGTGTGATGATGATGGTTTTTCTTTTTGCCCTCCTCTGATCTTTCACTCACAGAAAATTAACAGCGTGACTAAGCATATTTCGCCCAAGCTGTCAAACTAAAGTACTGTCATCAAAGAAGTACTGCCATTCCAGAACAGAAGCAAATGGTCAGCTTTGGTTAAAGATTACCACAATAAAACTTTCCACCAATTAACTTAAAGGGATAGTTCACCCAAAATGTAAAAATTTACCTCCAAATCTTTATAACTTTTTCTTCTGATGAACACCGGTAACCATTCACTTCCACAGAAGGAAAAACAAGTATAATGAAAGTCAATGGTAACAGGTTTCCAGGTTTCCTCAAAATACATACAGAAGAAAGAAACTCAAACAAGTAAAGGGTGAGTAAAATGATGACAGGATTTTCAGTTTTGGGTGAACTATCCCTTTAAGAGTAAACTAGCAAAATAAACGTGCAGACTTTAACTAAAATCAATCAAGAACTGAGTTGAGCTGATATGATACGATTGTTTTCAGTAAAGCTGTTTTCTATCTGCAATTAAAGCTTCATTATTTATGAACTAGCGAAATCAACACAGTTATTTTACCGTTTACCGCAGCTTTGAAACTATCTGCACCGTATTAATTAGTGCTAAATATTTAAATGTGACTTGACGTCTAAATTTCACCTTGGAATTTTACAAACTAAACACCAGATGGCGCCATAAAACAACTTCACAGGCTCGCGGTCTCAGCGCCACTGCTGACGGCGCCATCATTGCACAGTTGTGTTTTGTACACACAATGGAGGTCCTTTTCTCCTGCTTATGCTAAATTAATAACATATGAACCAACGTGTGTGAGATCTCCCACACATGTAACAAAAACAAAAGCAGAAGTGATGAATGGCAAACAAACTGTCCTGCCGACTTCATTCATGTTGAGGTCAAAGGGCACAAAGGTCAGATGCTTTAGCCGGCAGGACACCACAGAAAATTATTTATGTATTGCCTACGACTATAATCAAAATTGTTTGAAACCTCAGACGCGTCAGCACCTGCAAAAGCTTGACTCACAGAAAAACAACATGCGCATGTAAACAACGTTTTCCATGAAGATTTGTGCAATGTTGTGACTTCACATACACAACAGTTTTGTTTTGAAATTCAAAGCATAGTTTTCGACTCATGCCATCCGGCCCAGTGCCCTCGATTCCATGTTTATGCGCACGAGAGGGAGAGAGAGACAGAGATAAAGAGAAAGTGAGAGAGCTCTGGTTTTCATTGAGCTTGGCATTTTTCCACAGACAAAAAGATTTACAGGCCAAAGAAACAGATGGATGAACGTAGTACAGAGTAGGAGGAGAGAAAAAAGAGAGAGAGTTCAGGTTCACACTGTGTCTTTAGATGTTTTTCACAGCCCATGTGTACAGTAAGTGGAGGTGAGTGAGTGTGCGTGCGTGTGTATGTGTGTGTGTGCATCCATGCTGTTAATGGATTGCTAATTAAGGACGTCTCAGGTGAAGCCAGGAAAAGTAGGAGAGGAAATGGAGGATCGGAGTGCCAGGTAAGAGGAGAAGGTAGAAATAGTTTATCAAAAAGAGAGCAGATGAAGGGGGGAAAGACAAACTTAAGGAGGGGCAGAAGAGAAAGAAAGGTATGTGGCTGCCTCAAAAAAGTGTGAGAGGGAATACAGAGAGAGAAGCAGGAGAGATCATAAGAGAATAGAGACTCTGGTAAGAATTTCAACACCAATTAAAAGAAAAAGCAAAAGGAATGAAAGGGTGATTCTGTCAGTACGACTGCTCTGTTAGTGTAACTCTATCTGCTCTGAG
>CAIGQQ010033238.1:94303-111869 GCA_903798035.1 Danio albolineatus
CTGAATTTCGCCTATCATCAAAGACGCCATGTAAAAACAACCTATATATTCTGTTATGTTGCATTGTATATATTATGTATATGTTTAGTGCATTAAAAGCAATTGTGTTGGTTTAAGAATGACTCTTGCAAAGTTGCAGACCTATTTCAGACACAGCAAATGTGATTTTCGACTTAATACAATATATAATCAGTCACCAAATTGAGCGCCTATAAAAAATAAATAAATAAAACTTCCTCTTTTTTATAAAGTTATGAATTTGTAACTAAAGTCCCGATCTTTTGTCTTCCTTTTTCAGAGGAGGTTTGTTCTGCTGGATCGTAACAGGGATGGGAAGTTAAGCAGGAGGGATATGAGAAAGCTGCACTATAAGCGGATGCCGCTGGAGCACTGCGCTCAAAGATTTTTCCAGTAACCCACACAAAGATAACAGCACACACAATCACATCGCCACTGTGATTTTTTGTAATGCTTTCTCCTGTCTGACCTTCTCTGTATTTGCATAATATTCCCACAAACCCTCCCCAGCATCCGTCTGATTATAGTACACATGCCTTCAGGATGTCACCCACTCCTCTCTCTCATCCTCTTTCAATCTCTCGCTCGTCCTCTCCATCACTCTCTCTCATTCATAGCTCTGAATGCTTATTGCCTTCCTACTGTTCTAATGTGAGTGCTGTCCTTTACGGCTGATGGCTTCAGAGAGAGACGTAGAGGGATGAAGAAATCAAAAACATGAAAGCGAAACAGTCCACTTGTAGATTTCAACAATACACTTATGTGTGTGCGCAGGTCATGTGACAAGAACCAGAATAAGAAGGTGACCCTGAGGGAGTGGACATCCTGTCTGGTGAAGCGGTCAGAGCGCTGGTTTCAGGAATTCATGTGTAAGTCAATATTTGTTTCTGAATATGAGATTCTCATGTGCAAACACACATGCACACGCATCATTTTGTTCGTATTTTGTCTCTCTGTTACAGCCATGAAGATGGGCTCACCAAAGCTGTGTATGGTTCAAGACAACAATCTTTGAATTTATGTGTTATATATATAGGTGGAATTGTATTTTGAAGATATGATGGAACAGAATCCTGATCTAGTCCACTGCTGATTGTAAAAATCTGATTTCATTTAATGATTATTTGATTGGCTGACATAACATGCGCGTGGTATTTGGAAAAACAAAAGTTTACATTCACCAAGCCTTTATTTAATTGATTAAAGTCAGATATAAACAGTAATATTTTATATAGTTTTACAATTAAATATAACTGTTTTCAATTAATATTTTATAAATTAATATAAATTAATTTTAAAATAAAAACAATTATGAGAAATTATTCCAGTCATGCTCCAGTAATATCTCCTAATTTCAGCAATTTAGTTTTTTGTAAACCATTCTTTTTCAGAATTATTTTATTGTAAAGTTCAAAGTAACAGTTTAGAAACCCTTAGTAAGATTAAACATGCCTTTACGGTCCCCTTTTCCCCAGTTTAAAGTATTCTTGACTTTGAAGGTAATACATGTACTGTAAGTATTGTCCACTTATTTTAAATCTAACCTAAAACATCAAGATAAGACTCTTATCAGTTAAAAATTGAAATTAAAACATGATTAACTTATTCCAATAAAAAAAAATACATTGACATAAAAACATTCATTCATTCATTCTCCTTTGGCTTAAGGCTGACTTATACATCTGCTTTGAGTGACCAACGGCACATACATAGCTGTGCATTTATACTTCTGCGTGCTGTTTGTGTTGCTCTGCAATAACACTTTCGAAACACTAGCTGGGAGTAGGTTTTTATGTTCCTTTGTGTTGAGTTTCTTTGGTGTTTTGTTTTTTCTGAACGCTACCTTTAATACACAAGTAGCTAAAACTCTCTCATTGAGAGGCAGGAACCGGCAGACAAGCAACAACTTTATTCACACAGCAAAAATTTCCATCTGGAGCTCCTTCATGGGACTCGACACTCGTAAACACTCACTTCAACAGGTTCGCACGGCTGTCAACCCCGCCCACACTCGTCAGCGATACCAAGTCGACCAATCACAGAGCTTCATCGTTGCAAAGTGTAGTTACATTGTCAGCCACGGCGAGGGGTATGAGAAAGCGCGAAGGCTACGTCAGAGCGCGAAAACAGCAAAATGAACCAACAACTATTCCAGCATATGTTTTACGCAGTGAAAACTTTTTCAGCTGCAACCCAGTACTGGGAAACACCCATACACACTCATTCACATACACACACACACACTTATTCAATTCACCTATAGCGCATGTTTTTGGATTGAGGGGAAAGCCAGAGCACTTGGAGGAAACCCACACGAGACATAAAAACGTGTTGTCATAATGATCTCAAAACAAAGCACTTGAAATACAATGATTTTTATCATACGAACTTAAAAAAAATGAGAAAATGTGGGTTATAGTTGTTACTTGACCTCTACTGTAATTAAATCCAGATTAAAAATGAAACATAATAAAAGTTTAAAAATTTCTGTTGCCTTTTGTGCTGCTTGTGTGTGTATGTGAGAGTGTGTGTGTTATGCTGCAATGTAGTGAACAAAAACTGCTTTTTGAGGGACAGCGGGCATGTATCATGGATCACACAAGCAATTACTGCAGAGAGGGACAGAGAGAGAGAGAGAGAGATTGGGCTATAACCTTAAACAGGGATGGAGAGCAGATTAATTGAGGGGTGGTGTTTAATAGGAGAGAGATGGAGAGAGAGATGGATGGCCCATGAGAGAGATAAAAGACTACGTGAGCAGGGATGAGAGGAATAGATAATATGGCAGAGAGAGACGAAGAAAGAGAAGGACACCGAAAGAGAGAGAATCTCGTAATGCACTCACAGAATGGCACGGGGAGGGGGACAAGTTACAGTAAACCATAGCAAATGGAGGAGAGAAAATAGATTGAAGCATGAAAAATGGATCAGAAAGAGAGAGAGAGAGACGGTGGGGGGAAGGGTGTGAGAGAAAGAGATGGAGTTGCAGAAGGGTGTGATAAAGGGTGGGAAGAGATTGTTGGATGCAGGAAAGTAACTAAATGGCATCCCACCGCAAAGTACCTTCCCCTTCCAGTACATCATTGATGTCTTCCACTTTTCCAAACCCTAAACGCTTCCAATGATTTCTGCCAAGTGTGAAAAATTGATTCCCATCATTTGAAAACAAGCGCATCGAGTTTTCCATGTATATATGACCCCAGGAAGTGCGGCAGAATAATCAGATCCCGTTACATTTGTAGCTTTTAAAGTGGGTTTGGTTTCCTGTAGCTGTAGTGCAGTCAGGAATCATCTCATCTGGCAGACGCTCCTGCATTGTTTTGGTTTATGGTGCGGTTTAGTATCTGTCATCGTGGTGCGTGATCATTCTGTGTTGTGACATTTTGGGGTTATGTGTTGTCTTTAATGTGTGCAGAGATTGTTTTGAGCTTTTGTGTTGCTAATACACAGTGTACTTTGCTCTTTTGTTGTCTCAGTAAAAGTTTTCATTCGGGCTTGACTATCTGTCTTAAAGAATTGTATTATTGGACTGCTCTGGCCAATAGTGACACCCTTTCGTGGTGAAGCTATAAATTAGCCACAGATGGTTAAAACTGCTGGAAGGGGACACAACTGGTAAGTCATTTAGGTAATGTGACAAACAAGTTATGTAATTTATTTTTGGTCATTTTCATTCATTCATTCATTTTCTTTTCGGCATAGTCCCTTTATTAATCCAGGGTCGCCACAGCGGAATGAACCACCAACTGTCACGATCACCAGCGATCTCCTCTGTCAGAGATGGCTGGTTCACACATACTTCCGTGAACTACAAATCAGCCATGTTTAAGGACTACAAATCCACCCATGCACACACACACACACTCCTGTTCCATATCACGACTGATTACGCACACACCACCGGAGGACTGTCTGGCTGCGTCCGAAACCGCATACTTCCATACTATACAGTACGCTAAAAACAGTGTGTGAGCCGAGTAGTATGTCCGAATTCATAGAATTCGAAAATCAGTATGCGAGAAGTACCCGGATGACTAACTACTTCCTGCGAGATTCTGAAGTGCGCATCCCATGCACGCTGCGCTATCCCATGATGCCCCGTGAGAGAATTCACGAATGGGAGTGAAGCGACGCAACTGACGCAGATAGGTCAGGTGACCACGTCAAAATGGCAGATGTAGTACGTCCGAATTCCATTCATACTTCTCACATTCATACTGTATAGAATGTACTTTTCTAACGGCCGAGCAGTACGTTTAAATTCAAATGCAGTACTTACTGAGTAGTAGGCGGTTTCGGACGCAGCCTCAGAAACTGATTACACACACTACATAAGCAGCACATACACACTCAGTCATTGCTGTAGTATTGCGATCTGTTAGTGACCTTACGACGCGTGTTCTTTGTTCCTGTTCATCCGTGTTTTTAATCTTAGCCTTGTTTTCTGTTTATCCTTGCCTGCCGCCAGCCTTTTGACTCATTGCCTGTTCTACGATTATGATTTTGGATTTCCTATATACATCTGTTTGCCCCTGATTGACTGCCGCTATACTGAGTTTAATAAATAATCTGCAATTGGATCCTCTCCTCCGTTGTCATTGTCACCATCCGTAACACCAACTTATCCAGCATTTGTTTTACGAAGCGGATGCCCTTCCAGCTGCAACCCATCTCTGGAAAACATCCATACACACTCATTCACACACATACACTACAGACAATTTAGCCTACCCAATTCACCTACACCACATGTCTTTGGACTTGTGGGGGAAACCGGAGCACCCGGAGGAAACCCACGCAACCACGGGGACTCCACACAGAAATGCCTACTGACCCAGCCGAGGCTCGAACCAGCGACCTTCTTGCTGTGAGGTGAATGTGCTACTCACTACACCACTGTGGCGCCCTTTTTGGTCATTTTATGATTTACTAATTAAACAACAATATAATTTCATGAATGTTAACTTATCAACATGAAACACTGTCAGAACAAACTGAATTATATAAAAAACAAGGATCTTCCAGTTATCTAGTTATTTGTAATGCTATAACAATGGTCTGGTATTTTATTAGCATCTTATTGCACATTCTTTATATGTGCTGATAAACCAACGCTATCTCACGGCCAATTCGTAACTTTTTAAAAGGTGGCTAATTCGTATGAATTCGTACGATGTAATTCGTACTATTCAGTACGAATTGCTCATCAACCAATGACGGTTGTGTTTAGGGGTGGGGTTAGGTGCCACGCCTCCTTTTTTAAATCGTACATTTTCGTACCACTGAACTCGTACGAATTCGTATGAATTAGCCACTAAACTGCCTAAACGTAAAATACTTACGTTTTCTCGTGAGATCAGGCTGGATAAATGTACCTTTCTATTGCAAGAGGATAAATTACATACATATTAATAAATAAATGTTCATGTTTTGATTGTTTTCTGTTGCCGTCTGTGACAGATTTTGTATGTCACCCCTGACACAGTTCAGATCATTAATAAGGTGTTTTTCCCATGCATGGTAGGTGCGATTTGGTATAGCACAGATCACTTTTCAGGGGCTTTTCCACTGTGTTCTGTACCTAGTATATGGTACATTGGTTTAGGTACTATTACCAAAGCAAGATGTATACACACTGCTGAACACCAGTTAGTCCGAGAGAATTGTCAAACTTCCTACAGGTATGTTTAAAAGTCAGCAGCAGCCACAGCTGTATTGTTGGTTCTTATGACTAAACCGTTTTTATGCCACTGCAAGAAAAAGATACATGAAATGGCAGCATTGTGGTCAGCAGAAGAGATCCAGATGTTCCTCTTGTTGTTAGCCAAGGAGCGGATGGGTAAGGGGGATGAGACAACCCAAAACCCATTTTATTTAGGAAGTCAGGGTAGAGGCAGTGCAATTATAGCAATAATCCTCCCATTTTAAAGGAATAATTCACCCAAAAAAGAACAATTCTGTTCTGTATCATTTAGTTTACCCTTCACTCTTTGAGTTTCTTCTGTTAAGAATATATTTTGAACAGTGTTGGTTGCTGGCAGCCATTGACTTCCATATTATTATTATTTTTTCCCACCTATGGAAGTCAATGGGTCCAACTGCCAACACTTTTTAAAATATCTTCTACTGTGTTCAACAGCAGACAGAAACTCATGGCATTTGACATACAAAAATTTAATTTTTTGGGTGAATGATCCCTTTAAGTGGTTCTAAACTGCAGACTTTCCAAACCATACCGTACCAGTTAAAATCTGCTGTTCTCTAACTGCTTTTTCGTGTTTATTATGTTATTGAAAAGATTTTCTGTATGGAGTTTGCATGTTCTCCCCGTGTTCTCGTGGGTTTAGCTTCATACCTAATCAAATACAGCTGCTCTAACTGAGACTTTTAAGCAGGTGTGAGTTGAAGGTGGTTGGAGCTAAAATCTGCAGAGCTGCGGCTCTCCATGAATTGAGTTTGAGACCACTGGACTCTAAAGGAAAATGAATAAATGAACATCATACACATCTGAATGTTTGTTATTAAGATAAAATAACAACACTTCATACTGATTTCACTTGCATGGATGAGCAGTCAAATAATAAATATGAAAACATACTGTAGATGCCTCATTAAAGACAGTTCTGTGGGCTGCAATATAACAGATGACATGTAGAGAGATGCCTAATGATTTATTTTGATTTGTTTGACAAATATAAGTTTGTTAAAAAAAGTTAATTATGTATTTATAAATTCAATAATTTTAAAATATTTTTTCTATTCTCGTGTGACGACGCAACTCAATTTATAGCATAAAAAAATCCAAATTAAATGAAAAGTTGACAGAATGTCCACTAAATAGAAACCTATGAAGAAATCACATGTTTGCTCTCTTGTTAAATGATTGTGTGCACTAATGTCAACAGAGCTTAACTCGTATTTAACCCAGAATCAGATTTTTTGGGGGTGTGCGTGTGTTCAGGAATGAGTCTGGTCTGCGCTAAAGAAGATAAAACCCATTTTAATGGCTCTATTTTCAGTAACATTTCAAAGCTTGGCAGATCCTTAATGAATCCCTGTGTAAGTCAGAAAGGAAAAGGAGAGAGGGAGCCTTTTTATCGGTAAAAAATGAAATGAAATGAGGTCTAGTGGGGAGACACGACCCCTGGGGTCAAATCAGGCCCCCCACAGATCTCTTGGGACCCTCCCCCTCAATCCCACACACACACACACAAGCACACATACCATCTCATTAACAGATCTATTGTCATATGCACTGCTTCAGACAGTGCACACAGACACACACACACACACACACACACGTACACCTCATCTGTGGTCAGATCTCTAGTGTCTCTCTGAGGCCACACAGACAGATCTCCCGCTGTCGTAATGGACACAGATGCAGAAATAAGAGTTCCATATGGAATAGCTGTATGGATGAGATCATGTAAACGTGTCATGCGCCGAACTCCCATTGGAGCAGAGATCATAGTGACTGCATGACCTGCTGCAGCCGTGACATCACACACTGGGAGGTCAAGCCGAAATCTGGGTAACAGTGACATGTGTTGATTGGTTAAAGAGACAATGCACGTGACAGCTGAAGATTTATGAGGGAATTCTTTCCCTCGTTCTTTTACTGGCCTTTTCTTTTCCTTTCCATTTGAATGTGCTTTATTGGTTAAAAAATACATTTAAATGAGCAGATTCACATCGAAAATGTAAATAGTAAATTAATAAGTAGGTTAATAGGTAACTGATAAAATTGTGGCTTGGTTTTCTCTAAGTATCTCAGTAATGTTTATAGAATGTTCAATTAACGTTATCTGCTCTTCAATAATATTCTTAACAAATTAGCACAAAAGCTTTAACGATTTAGTTAGACTTTGTTTATTTATTTCAGTATGTTTAGAGAACATTACAAAATAGCATTACCATATTTCCCCCTTGCGGCACAGTGGCTCAGTGGTTAGCACTGTCGCCTCACAACAATAAGGTCGCTGGTTCCAGTCCCAACTGGGTCAGTTAGCATTTCTGTGTGGAGTTTGTATGTTCGCTCCCTGTTGGCATGGGTTTCCTCTGGGTGCTCTGGTTTCCCCCACAGTCCAAAGACATGCAGTGTAGGTGAATTGTATTAAGTAAATTGGCCGTGTTTCCCAGCACTGGGTTGCAGATGGAAGGGCATCCGCTGCATAAAACATATGCCGGAATAATTGGCGGTTCCTTCTACTGCTGTGACCCCTGATAAATAAGGAAGTAAGCCAAAGGTAATGTAGTATAACCCCCCTAATGTCCATGTAATAGAATTTTAACATTTATAAAATGGGATGTTTTGAGCATTCAGAATATTCTGAAATCATATTTTTATTAAATAATGGGAACTTTAGAAACTCTTGAACAAGTTACATTTATTAAGTACTTCAAAATTCAATAAATATATCCAGCCAATATGGTGAATTAACTTAACTTTACAAAATATTTAATATTAAATTGCATTATTTAATATTATATTGGTGGTTCATTCCACTGTGGCGACCCCAGATTAATTAAGGGACTAAGCCGAAAAGAAAATGAATAAATGAATGATAATATTATATTGACTAATAATAAATATAAATGGGGCGGCACAGTAGTTAGCGCTGTCGCCTCACAGCAAGAAGGTCTCTGGTTCGAGCCTCGGCTGGGTCAGTTGGCATGTCTGTGTGTAATTTGCATGTACTCCCCGTGTTCGCGTAGGTTTTCTCCGGGTGCTCCGGTTTCCCCCACCGTCCAAAGACATGCGGTATAGGTGAATTGAATAAGCTAAATTGTCCATATGTGTGTGAATGAGAATGTATGGGTGTTTCCCAGAGATGGGTTGCAGCTGGGCATCCGCAGCGTAAAACATATGCTAGATAAGTTGCCGGTTATTACGCTGTGGCGATCCCTGATGAACAAAGGGACAAAGCCGAAATGAAAATGAATGAATGAATGAAACAATTTAAATAAGTTAAAGTAACAAAAACATGGGGCGACACAGTGGCGCAGTAGGTAGTGCTGTCGCCTCAGAGGAAGAAGGTCGGTGATTCAAGCCTCGGCTGGGTCAGTTGGTATTTCTGTGTGAAGTTTGCGTGTTCTCCCCGTGTTCGCGTGGGTTTCCTCCGGGTGCTCCGGTTTCCCCCACAGTCCAAAGACATGCGGTACAGGTGAATTGGGTAAGCTAAAATGTCCGTAGTGTATGAGTGTGAATGAGAATGTATGGATGTATGGATGGGTTGCGGCTGGAAGGGCATCCGCTGCGTAAAAAACAAATGCTGGATAAGTTGGCGGTTCATTCTGCTGTGGCGACCCCAGATTAATAAAAGGACTAAGCTGAAAAGAAAATGAAGGAATGAATGAACAAAAACATGTCATAACTCATTGATAATATAGAGTCAAAATACATTTATAGATATTTACTAAAGTTCTTATTAAATAATTTTATATTCACTTAATAATAAGAAGAATTTAATATAAATATAATTATAGAGAATTATATATATATGTATATATATAAATGGTTGGAAAATAGCTGAATGCAAGGATAATACAATAAAAACATGTAAAAAGATGTAATTATAAATTTCAAATGTCACATTAATTGATTAAGCTGATTTCATTCATTATTTAGTCAGCTTACGTTGAAATAATAACCCTAAACTTCTCAAAACGGTGATGTAATACTATTAGAACATATACTTGCTCACTGTCTCACATATCTCTCTCTCTCTCTCTCTTTCTCTCTCTCTCTGGAGTATATCCAGTTTTGTACGGGCAGATGGACAACTGTTTGTCATCTGCTATTAAAATTCAGACCACTATCAACAGAACACTATTACTTGTTTCTCCTCTCTGTCCTTTTTCAGTCTGTCTGTGAGTGTTGTGTAACCCTGAGCCGCAGAGGTCTTCTCATCATAACCACTCAACTGGAACCATATACTGCATTAATACACTTACTGTCTTTACAGGACTAACAGGCTGCTTTGTGACAAACCTTTAACTGTGAGTATGAATAATTGATAAAAGCTGAAAATGCAATTATTTTAATTAAAGATCAGTTTTAGGTTTGTGTGTGTGAATGCGTGTTGTACAGAGAGTGAATCATCCAGCAAATATAGTGAATGAATTATTAAGAAGAACACAAGAGAACTGAAACTCTGCATGGTTGGGGGAATAAAAAACAGTGGAAGAGAACGAAAGCGCGGGTACGAGAAAAAAACAGGAGTAGAGAAAGCTGGTGTGTGTGCGTTCATGTACATCATGTGTGTCATTTTCAGGATTTCTGGCGAAATCCAAAAGGTTAATCAGTTATAAATCAAAACTTCAAAACCACAGCAGTATCAGAGAGAGCCAGACTTCAGGCAGTTCAAAGGGATTTTCAAGTGGGCCAGACCCATTTAAAGCCCTCATCCAGCTCTCCAGGGGGGACAGGAGTGAGGGGCCCACCTCCAAACACCCAAAGATTTAGCACTGGCCCCATTAAAACATTACACTTTAAAATATAGATCTTTCGACTAAAATATTCAGATTTTAATATATATTTAATTGCTGATGTGAATAAATGTAAAAGCATGCAAAGTCTGTTCATGCCAAAATACACGTAGATGTGTATGGAAGGCACTCGGGACATGAAGTCTTTATATAATTGCTCTCTATATTATTCATTCATTCATTCATTTTTTCGGCTTAGTCCCTTTATTAATCTGGGGTTGCCACAGCGGAATGAACCGCCAACTTATCCAGCATATGTTTTACGCAGCGGATGCCCTTCCAGCTGCAACCCATCTCTGGGAAACATCCAGACACACTCATTCACACACATACCACATCTTTGGACTTGTTGGGGAAACCGGAGCACCCGGAGGACACCCACGCAACAATGGGGAGAACATGCAAACTTAACACAGAAATGCCAACTGACCCAGCCGGGGCTCGAACCAGTGAACTTCTTGCTGTGAGGCGAACGTGCTACCCACTACGCCACCATAGCGCCATTATTCATTCATTCATTTTCTTTTCGGCTTAGTCCCTTTGTTAATCTGGGGTCGCCACAGCGGAATGAACCGCCAACTTATCAAGCATATGTTTTACGCAGTGGATGCCTTTCCAGCTGCAACCCATCACTGGGAAACACCCGTACACTCTAATTTATTCGGACAATTTTAGCTTACCCAATTCACCTGTTCCGCATGTCTTTGGACTTGTGGGGGAAACCGGAGCACCCGGAGGACACCCACACAACAAAGGGGAGAACATGCAAACTTAACACAGAAATGCCAACTGACCCAGCCGGAGCTCGAACCAGTGAACCTCTTGCTGTGAGGCGAACGTGCTAACCACTACGCCACCATAACGCCATTGTTCATTCATTCATTTTCTTTTCGGCTTAGTCCCTTTGTTAATCTGGGGTCGCCACATCGAAATGAATCGCCAACTTATCCAGCATATGTTTTACGCAGTGGATGCCCTTCCAGCTGCAACCCATTACTGGGAAACACCCATAAACTCTCATTTTATATGGACAATATTAGCTTACCCAAGTCACCTGTACCGCATGTCTTTGGACTTGTGGGGGAAAGCAGAGAACCCAGAGGAAACCCACACGATCACAGCGAGACAAATTTGAAACTCAGGAGATTTCAGACATTTTTCTACAGCGGGACTTTTTTTTACGACGAGCATCAAAGCAACAACCAACAGGAACCTGAACCTGACGACTAAATAAGCACAACTTCAACCCCCTTCTGGAAAAATGTTGAAGGTTTTTTTCTGGGTTTATTATCAAGGCATGACTAAATCTAATATGCCAGATGTATTATACTTGCTGCAAAGAATAATTTCAGAAGGCAGCTTTCTGAACATGTCATGGATGGATGATGTCAGACTCTAGATGAGTCTTGCATGTTTGTGTTTGGCACATTTTGGTTTGTCGTTATGTTATGACAACTGAGATCTGACAAGCTACAATCGTTGGTTAGTTAATTAAATGTCTTTGACTAAAGTATATTTCATAAATAAATTCACCAAAGCATTTTTAACCAACTTCAATATAACAGGCTCTCTTCTAAAACTGGCCAGTAAGTGGAGCTTGAGAATGCTTTGGTGCACTGTACAAAACATTAATTTTCAGACATTTACCGTAAAACAACAGACGTTAAAGTACAGAAATATCCTTAAATTTAAATTTCCAGTAAATTTCTGTAATTTACCATCTGTTATTTTACGGTAAATGTCTGTAATTTAACGGCTGTTTTTTTTTAACACTCCAGCAGCCGGAAAAAAAATAAATAAATTAAAATAACAGATTTTTTTTTACAGTGTAGCACATGGATTGTCATCTGAGACACTTTGGGCACTATGATTTGGAATCCACAGTAGCAATACTAAATAGTATCTGATTTTATAGAATATTACAGAATTTAAAAATGCAGAAACCAATAATATTAACACATTTGTTGTTTGTTGCAGTCATCTTAAAAGTACAGTTGGATGCTTGGTCAATGTATTTGTCCTGCCCCTCCTCCATTGATTGGAAGACTGGGTAAAAATAAGCACTGTTTGCCAAAAAGAACATAGCAGTTTTACGCATTTGGGAGCACGTGTACTTTATTCATTCATTCAATTTCTTTTTGACTTAGTCCCTTAATTAATCAGGGGTCATCACAGCGGAATGAACCACCAACTTATCCAGCATATGTTTTATGAAGCAGATGCCCTTCCAGCTGCAACCCATCACTGGGGAAAATCCATGCACAACTCATTCACACACATACACTACGGACAATTTAGCCTACCTAATTCACCACACCACATGACTTTGGGCTTGTGGGGGAAACTGAAGCAGCCAGATGAAACCCACGCTAGCACGGGGAGAACATGCAAACTCCACACAGAAATGCCAACTGACCCAGCCGAGGCTCGAACCAGCGACCTTCTTGCTGTGAGGTGATCGTGTTACCCACTGCGCCACCTTGAAGCCCCAAGTGTACTTTCATTTATACCAGTTAACATTTCATGTCAGTTTAATTCATGTCATTTGTACCAATAAACACATTCATTAATCCAAAGATTTACACAAAATGTCTTCTGCTCATGTTTCATAAATGAGGCCCAGTGTACAATATTCACAGCTTGCACATGTGCTCTGAAATGTTTTCCACTGCTTAGACTATCTACAAGTTGTCAATACAGAACTAGGCCGTGCTCCTGCATGCAGACTGTTTGCACAGACAGAAAAACTCGGCTGCAAAACCACAATGCACTTTGTGGAACATGGACACTTGTGGTATACTATGGGCTTTACAGGCAGGGGAAAAAAATTGAAGTCTGGAGCAGCAAGTTCTCATTGACAGAAATCAATTTCCCCTCTGCTAAAACTGAAAAAGCTTACGCATTCAGAAAGGAGGGGCACTTATATATGACCAAAAGACCACTTTAGCATTACAAGTCCGAGCAATGCAACTTAATTATGTATCATCATTTTCTCACCTACTAAAAACAGGGATTCTGCAGGTTTCAGCAAGTTAAGTTTAAGACTTTTTTAGACATTTTTATGACCATTATGAATGAAATTGTAGACTTTTACAGAGCTAAATGCTGAGGATGTTTTGGAACATCCCAGTTAGAAAAGATTTTCACTTGCCCTATCAAAACATTCTGAAAAAATGTATACATTTAATGATACAATAATAATAATTTAGTTTGAATATTATTATTATTATTTATTTTTAAAATATGGGGTGACACAGTGGCGCAGTAGGTAGTGCTGTCGCCTCACAGCAAGAAGGTCGCTGGTTCGAGCCTCGGCTGGGTCAGTTGGCTTTTCAGTGTGGAGTTTGCATGTTCTCCCTGTGTTCGCGTGGGTTTCCTCCAGGTGCTCCGGTTTCCCCCACAGTCCAAAGACATGCGGTACAGGTGAATTGGGTAAGCTAAATTGCCCGTAGTGTATGAGTGTGAATGAGTGTGTATGGATGTTTCCCAGTGATTGGTTGCAGCTGAAAGTGTAATATCTCAGCACTTTATCACATCCTCCAAGCCACCAGGGGGCGCAGTAATACTCCTCAACATTAGATGGCAGTAGTGACTTTTGTTCCTTTAAACTCCCCTACAATCAGCCTAATCACCACCACCTGTTCTCTGCTCTATATAAGACTGCTTTGTATCCTGCTCAGTGTTCAGTCCTGAATCTACCTCTTGCTGCCTCGTCCAGTGTTCCAAGTTAAGTTATTCTCCTGATATTTGCTTGTTAAATTCTTATTTGATTGTTCTGAGACCCTCGTGTCTATTTTGTTTTGTATGTATTTTTGGGAAGCTCGGCTCTCCTATTTTTGTTGTACTTTTTCAACCCTTGCTGTAGAGAGATATTGTATCTCCTTTTTGTAATTTTTTTTCTTCAGTAAAGATTGTTTTATTTTTGGAATTCCTACATTGTGGGCTAACTTTGTTCCTCCTCTGCTCTTGGGCCACCAGTGACTGACTTAGCTCATGCAGTAAGAACTACTGCTAATAACACTGCAGACCCGAGTTCAATCCCCGCTCTGACCATTACAGAAAGGACATTCGCTGCGTAAAACAAAGGCTGGATAAGTTGGCGGTTCTTTACACTGTGGCATCCCCGGATTAATAAAGGAACTAAGCCGAAAAGAAATGAATGAATGAATTTTCAAATATATTCATTCAAAAACCCTTACCAAGAATAGAACAAAACATAGCTGTCAGGCTACACTAATAATAATTTAATAATAATAAAAATAGGTCTGTTCAGTATCCTCAGCAGTAAATAAATGAAGAACTTTTAAGCAAATGTTCCTGTAAGGAAAGTAATTAAATGCTATTTAAATGCTACAAAAAGTTTTATTGAGATGGATTGTTGTGATTGTAGAGGTGTTAATGGCCAGACTGGGTAGCAATACATGAGCAAAAGATAAATTAAAAAAAGATTTAAGACCTAAAACACAACATTTCAGTAGATTTAAGACTTTTTTAAAGGCCTAAATTTTTTGCTTTTGAGACTTAAGACATTTTAAGACTTTTTAAGACCCTGCGGATTACACTGAAAAAAAAGAGTTATTTGATCTACTTGATGGTTATAAAAATGCAAACACTGAACTGCAAGCAAAAGTTTCACTTTACACATCTCACCATGACCAGGCCTCACAGTCCACGTTTCTCCAAACACTCTCTTTTTAGCACAAAATCTGCCCGAAGCAGAAAGCTAATGAAATATAATGATCAAGGACAACATGAAACACAATCTGAAGTGTTTCTAGATGAATTTTCTCTTTTCACATTGGATTAATCATGACCATAACAGTCCAGAACAGTGTAGATTCATTAGAAGTCTGATTGTCAGTCATATCAGGTTCCTTTCGTCACTCTGCTGAGCTGCTGTCCTGATCTGAACCAAAGCCACCAATGATGAAAAATCACTTCTTACTGGCCAGACATGTCCACTGGTCAAGGAAAGTCCTGGATGAACTCATACACACACACACACACACACACACACACACACACGCACGCACAATGAGCAGATGGGTGGAGTGTTCTCATTACTTCAATAGCATGGCTGAAGCACCCATAGAATATGTTGAAAAAGGCCCAAGAGACATGCTTAACACACACACACAATGCAAATAGCTCTTTTCATTCTGCAGTGGAGGATGGACAGAATGTGAAGGAGGGGTGGAAGATGGAGAGATTGCATTGTGTAGAGGAGAGAGGCACAGTGTCGAGTTCGGGGAAAACACTTACAATTACATGTACATATTCAATCTCTCTGAGAAGAGCACTTGACCTTTAGAACAATACATACACAAATGCGCACACCCACGCCTCAGGTAGGACTTTATGTTCTGTGATCATGTATTTATGATAAATATAAGCTGATATCTGTATATTCATTTCTGTACTTGTGATTATAAAGCAACAGTGAGTGTTAAACAGAACTATGAGGACTTTCTTTCATGAAGCTCATTTTGGAAAATTCGTATTGCTCATTTTAGTATTGACACGACAGAAACAAACATTGTGCCTTCAAATTAAATTGAACTATTTGCAAATAAATGATTTAAAATAAATTTAATATAT
Organism: Danio albolineatus; assembly: GCA_903798035.1. Taxonomy (NCBI): domain Eukaryota; kingdom Metazoa; phylum Chordata; class Actinopteri; order Cypriniformes; family Danionidae; genus Danio; species Danio albolineatus. Next base: position 110,411 of record CAIGQQ010033238.1, read on the forward strand.
ATATATTTATTTTTAATAAAATTATTTAATTAATTTATTAAGTTTCCAGTAGTATGCATGACTCATCTGTTTTTTCTTGTTTATTTATGCTTTTCTGTTAAAAATGTTTAGCAAAGTGACTTTTATTGAACATGTTAGCAAAATAATATTTATAAAATATATGTTTGTGTTGTATAAATTATATATTGTCATATAAATTACAGTACAGAAATTACAGTAATGAGCTAGCTGTACTTTTTTGACTTTTTAATATGATGTTAATTTAATATTTATATAGTTCTATATAATATTTATATCCGTTTTACCCCATAGTCCAAACACATAGCGCATGGATGAATTGAATAGACTAAATTGGCCGAAGTGTACTGTATGTGTGTGAATGAGTGTGTATGGGTGTCTCCCAGTGCTGGGCTGCAGCTGGAAGGGCATCCGCTCCGTAAAACATGCTGGATGAGTTGGTGGTTCATTCCGCTGTGGCAACCACTAATGAATAAAGGGACTGAGTCGAAAGACAATGAATGAACGAATTATTATTATTAATAAGCAGTAGTAGTAATAGTATTAAAGCCTAAATTAAATCAGCTCATCATATAAAATGATCAAGTCATTGGATTGAACCAATCAATTCAGAAATGGATCAGTGATATTGAGTTTGTCTGAGTTTCAGGTGAATATGAATCTAAATAAATCTCTCATATATTAATTTGTATATGTAATAAAGTGCCAATGGGATGTTGGATGCTTAATTTTCATCTCCAAAAACAATATAGACTTTAATTTATATATAAATAAAACATAGATCTTTGCAGTGAAATATGACCTAAAGTTTTTTTTTTATTAATATGAATTATTATTACTATTTTCCTGGTTTTTATTCCATTTACAGTGAAGTTCTTGGTTTGGCTTTCTATGAGAACGAATGGGAAATGATCTTTAGCATGATCCCCAAATGTAATTAACACATCCCTATGTAATCTTCAAAAACACACACCCTCCCCAATTCTCTGTGCAATTACACACACACACACACACACACACACACACACACACACACACACACACACACACACACACACACACACACACACACACACACACACACACGCACACACACAGCGACAGCCCTCACCAAGACACTTTCTCCATCATCCATCTCTTCCTCCTCTCCTCTCCTCTCAGATGCGCATGTGTGTGTGAGTGTGTGTGTGTGTGTGTGTTTGACTAGAGCGCCTCAGTTATCAGACTGCACTGATCTGGGTCGGGGGGAGAGAAGAGAGCACAAAAAAAGCAGAGGAAACGAGAGAAGAGCGAGGAGAAAGAGGAGAGGAGAAGAGAAGGGTGGGAGGGCTTTTCTCTTTTTGTTTTTCTTTCTTTCCCTCTATCCTCGGGACTCCAGCAGCAGGACAGGGGAGTTTGTGTGACTCTGAACACATCAGAGCCGTTTACTTCAGCTCTCCTT
>CAIGQQ010033238.1:116395-131404 GCA_903798035.1 Danio albolineatus
ATCTATCTATCTATCTATCTATCTATCTATCTATCTATCTATCTATCGAATATTCACATGACTATCTATCGGTCTTCTTTCTATCTGTCCGTCAGTCTCTCTTACGATTTAATCATCTCCATCCAAAAAGCTTCCTGTTCAAAATGAAGCGTTGAAAAGGATTCTCTGAGCACATAACGTTACCATGCTAACAAATAAAGCAGACGTATTTAATCACTAGTCCACAGTAACTACCTAATAGGCTATTAATGCGACTAAGTCATCGGATGCTGTCTAAATATGCAGCTTGAAGAGGTTTCTGTGTGATATTTATACGCACATCTCAAGGTTGTGAGATACAGGCCGACGGCTGTATCGGGAAATCATCCTCCTGATGCTGTTACAACAGGCGCATCTCCTCCGTCTGTGAGCCTGTGATCCGACTCCGAGCCTCCAGTGTCCGGACCGGGCCGCTGCACCACCGCTGCTCTCTCATGCTTCACCCACAGTCCGACCACACAGAATGTATCACAGCTCAGAAAAAATGTGAGAAATTATGCAGCATCCAGCACAGAACTGGGCCGAGCCTGGACTGCCAAACCTGGTGTGGGCGAGAAAAACCCGTCCGCGGACATGAAACAAAAAGTCGAACTATTCCACCATTTCGTCGACGGATTAATTAAGAAGGTTGATTGAGGTGAAAAGCAACTGTATTCTTCATCAATCCATGATTATCTGCTGAACAACAATAACAAGACTGTCATGGAGACCAAGGTGCTCGCGCTGACTGATTTCTGGGAAGTGTAGTTTTCAATCTGATTTGCTGTCTTGAGTCGTATACTGCTCTCTGGTGCATGGGAGAGAGATATTGTGCATTAAATTGAAAGAAAGAAAGAAAGAAAGAAAGAAAGAAATAAAGAAAGAAAGAAAGAAAGAAAGAAAGAAAGAAAGAAAGAAAGAAAGAAAGAAAGAAAGAAAGAAAGAAAGAAAGAAAGAAAGAAAGAAAGAAAGAAAGAAAGAAAGAAAGAAAGATGTGGAAATGTTTGGCATCATCATATCATCAGTCATAAACATATAAAAGTAGTTTATGCTGGGGGAGCAGCTCGAAGTCAAACTCTATTGTAAACCAGCAAGAAATGCTCAGTATGGACAATGCAAAACAGCATATATACTTGCTCTATAAATATTAAATAAAAAATAAAACAGCAGAAACTATAGTTGTTATAGCTGCCTCCTATTTTCATAGATGAGTTAAAAAAACAATTAAGTAAACTTATTATGATATAATGAATTTTAGAAACAATAATAAAAACATTATTATATCATTATCGTATTTCTCATGAATGCACTACAACCACAAAAATGTCCCAATTTAGACCATAAAGTGTTATTTCTTTCCTCTTTTGTTTACATGTACTAATAGTTGAAAAAATATAAATGTTGGGGTTTGCAGGCTTTGCTTAGTCTTTGTAGATTTATTTATGTGCAGTTTACATGGAGATGAGTAATTTTATTAATCATGTTTCCCTAAAACAATTTAAGTTTCCCTTATTTTGTTGTTTAGTTTCTAGTTCTGTTTGTGTAACCCACCGGTCCTACTGCACTCAACCCAGTGTGAGATGGGATCGAACCGGGGATTCTTTGTATGGGAGTCGGTTGCTCTAACAAGGAAACTAAAAACCATGGCCTCTAGCACTTTTTAGGGGTCAGAGGAGTGAGGTTTACCTGCACAGCATTCACTAGCTGCCCTCCACTACATTTGTAATTATGTAGTCACTATTTTTACTTTTGCAGTGCCAAAACAACTGGATGTGAAGACTGCTGGTAAACTGCACACCCACTTTAGAAATACACTATATATATCTGTACTTTATTTCTTTCTTGTCTATGGTCATTGTCTAAAGTAGAAAAATCAGTCCTGTGATTCCTGTCCAAATAAATCACACATAGAAAGTAAATCACATCATACTGAACAACCTCAAGACATGGGCACTTTATAAATGCAGCACACCTTTTGGAAACATTAAAAATGTCCAAGAAGATGTCTAAAATCTTTACCCGCAATGATCCAGAGACTTTTTATAGACTGCATGTAACTGAAAATGATGGATGTCGACTGTATGATGACTGAAATCACCAAACAGCCTTAAGCAATCACTAAATGGAACAAATGAAGAATGGAAGGAAGGGCCAAAAAAGGAAGGACCGAACAATGAATGGAAAGAAGGATCGAAGAACCAAATAAATGAAGGAAGGATTCAAGGAATGACTGAACAAACTAGGAAGTAAAGAAGGAAGGAACGAACGAACGAACGAACAAATGAACAAAGGACCAAAAAGAAAAAATGAGTGAACAAATGAAGGTAGAAAAGAAGGAAGGACTAAACGAATGAAGGAAGAATTCAAGGAAGGACTGAACAAACTAAGGAAGGAAGGAACGAACAAACGAATGAATGAACAAAAGGACCTAATGTAGGAAGGAACAAAAATATGAACGAACGAATGAGTGAACGAAGGAAGGAGGGAACAAACGAATGAATGAAGGTTGGAAGTAACGAACAAAAATAGGAAGATCCCTAAATACACTACATGTTGTTTGTGCAGGGATGTGTAAACATAACATTCTGTAAACGCATCAACTTTTCACAGCGTAATACTCACTACTCTTGAGTACTTTTAAAAGGTCTTATTTACAACAGATACTTTTACTCTACTTGTACTACATTTTTGGGCAAGTAATTGTACTTTTACTTGATTATGATTTTTCAGTACTCTTTCCACCACTGTACACTATATAAGCAAATACACAACATGAATTCAAAAATCTAGACTTTTATACTTGTTCATTTGTGATTTCATAGTTAGTTAATCGATGTTGACCTCTGCTGGTGAAGTGAAGTAACTGAGCTTAAAATATCTGAACATGGCATGCATGATTTACATCAAATAACGAATCAATCAACGCTGGCAGACCCAGAGAATCTAAAGTATAGAAACATGGCAGCATATGAATATATCCTATTATTACATTTTAATGTTCCCATATGATTTCTATCTGTCATTTGTTTTACATTTGTTGTTTATCTGCTCTTGAATAAAGAACAGAGCTGTTATGGCAAGTGGCTGTTTACATGAAGTTCTGTAGTCTGATATTAGTGTCATCTTACATCGCAGAATGGATGTGCATAGTCAGATTTTGGCGGTAGGTGCTAATGTGCACTCTCTCGTTCCACCCACTAGCTGCTGTTCCAAACTGGAAATGGCCTTGAAAATTAACTGAATTTACCATGCTAGTAATATATTATTCTGCTAAAATATAGTTTAGCTATAACATGTTGAAACTACAATGAAGATGAAAATTAGATTAGATTATTTCTGGGAAAATCTTTATAATTAATCATTATCATTCCAAATTTGGAGGAAATTTAGCTCCGCTACTAGATCAGCATTTTGCAAAAAAAAACCAAGGCACAACAAAAACCCTTATTGTTATTAAACGATCATTAAAATTGGAATATTGCAATGACTTTATCACAAAGAAAATGACAGCTAAAATTTCTTAACATTAAAGCAGTCACAAATTACACTAGTCTATTGTCTTCCAGTCTTTTCCACAGTTCATTGACTGTAGTGTTTCTTAGCCAAAACTTTGTCATCAAGAATTTTCAATCGAGTTTAGTTCAGCACTCTGGGTTGGACATTTCATTATTTCAGTTTTTTAAACTTTAGTTGACTGTTTTACCCAGTCTGTAATAGGACTCACTGTGCTGCCCCAAAATTGCCAGAAGATTGAGGGATGAATGCACGGAGGGAACCACATGTTGCCGAAGGCGCTTCTGACAAACATTGAGTGGCCCAAATCTTATAAGCATCCACAAACCATGACACTCCACCTCCACCGTTCACTGTCTTCTTTACACACTTTAGGTTCAGTCTTTCCCCAGTTTGATGATGAACATATTGTTTCCCATTGGACCCAAATTAAACTTTTTTCATCGCTAAAGTGTACTTTGGACCAGTTTTGCCACATTATCTAGTCTGTTAGTAATGCTTATAAATTTGCTAATTTAACCCTGTAAAATAACTTCAAATAAGCAGTGACATCAAAATTTCAAGAACTGTAGGTTTTTATCTGCAGAATAATGGTATTATGACTTAATATTGGATCAGAAACAGAGAAGGTGCCAAATGTGATGATTAGAAATCATTTATGAACAGAAACACACAGATGTACAACAGAGCAAATATCAAAGACAAAAACAAGTATGATTTCATCTGTATCCATCAGATATCCATCAGTCTGTGGTGTTCAAGTTAGCTGGGCCAGGTCTTGGTGACTTTCAGGTGGTTCAGTTGATCTGCGATGTATTTGTGTTCAGGAAACTTGGCTTGTTGTTCAGCTTTGATTTTCTGCCACATCCACTCTCGCCTTTGTGCTGCGTGGCCTCGCTCCTGTTCCAGCGTCATGAATGGCCGGCTGATCCAGTATTCATTCTCTGCTTCCTGTTCAAGCCGTTTGATCACATTCCGCTTTATCTGCCAGGTAACGGGTCGTGGTCGTCGATACTTCCCAATCCACTGCTTTCCTGGGATCCCCTTCCGCAACAGTGCTAGAGTCAAGAACATCCTGCAGCTAGTGAAGGGTTACGAGAGTAAAGCTGTGGAAAAATACCACATGCAGTTCAGATGACACATCAAAAAAAATTTAGTCATTAATATAATGATAAAAGGATACAAATACTTATTCTTTGTAACAATTCTGTGTACTTTATTAACAGTAATAGTATGAAACTATTTTGTTTAAAATTATCAAAAACAAAATAGAGTAAGTAGAGAATATATATACACATTAACCAAAGTCTCTTACACTCAGTCACTACAGTAAGTCTGAAAAATTTATATTGGCAAATTTGGCATCCTTGATAAATATGAGCTGTGAATAATAAGGCTATAAAAAAAAGATTGTTTTAAGTGAGTAATAAGTCAAGTAAAATTTAATTCCAATTAAAATATACATTTGATACATTTTATAAAGAACGGATGACCTAATTATATAAGTTAAATATTAACACTTCATTTCAATTTTATTACAGGACTGATAGCTATTAATGTAGTGAATTCAAAAATATTACTCTGCTCACATACCGTTTTTCCATCTACAAGACATTGCGTTTAAAATGCAGAGCATATTTGACTGCCCAAAGAAAAACAAAGATTAGCCAACTGATGATTACAACACAAAGGCAAATAAAAAATAAAAAATAAAGCAAACATGGCAGCCGATAGTCAGCATTTGAATGAAATTAAACATTTATTAATTGTGTTGTCCGTTTACTTTAAAGGTCTCATGGCCAAATTAGAAATTCCATGTTCTGTTGTTGTTTTTTTGTTTTGTTTGAATGTACTGGTTGAATTACAACATTCATGAGAAATCTGGAGTTATTTTAACCCCATTTCACAAATTCTAAAATCAAATTAAATTGTCAAATTAGATGAAATACAATGTGGGTGGGTATGTAGGTTGGGGGAGAAATTAACCATTCCTTTAAAATTGAATGGGTATTCTTAGAAATGTCTACTCAGTCTTGAAATTTGAAACAGTAGATTTTGTGATTCGCACTAATGTCTTTAAACCCATAAACAATGCATATGCCTTTAACCAACTAAAAACGAACGTGAACGTTAGGGAACTGCAAACTGCTCTGACCTTGACATGATGTGGCAAAGACATCAAATCAACAACATTTTAACAGACAAACAAGCAGAGTAAAAAGATAACATGATCCAAACTTAAATATCTAATAACTCGCATTAACATGTTAACATATTTAATGTTAACGTATCTTAAGAGTACATCATACACAATCATGCAGGTAAAAAGGGAGTAAACCCGTTCATGCCACAACGATACACAACGAATGTGCTCCTAAAGACAAATATCTATAGATGAGCATCAGTAGCGTTTATTTAATAATACTGAATAAGAAAATAAATTACTTACATAATATCCTCTTCAAATCCTCGGCCAGCATGCCGCAAAAACACACCGCTTCTGTGAACGTCAGACTCAGGGGTCTGTTGGTTGTAGCGCCTCCTACAGCACCGGAGGTCCCAGTACAGCGCGCTCTGCGGGCTGATGAACTACAAAAACCTGGAAGGGACGCTTCATGAGAATAAACCTGACCGAGGCTCACTGTTCTGATAATGGGATGCCTATTTGTTAGCAAATAATTAGGATATATGTATTTATGTGTATTGATATTTAATTACTGTTACTACTAATAATTTGTCATTAATACAAATTTATTTTGTTTATTTTAATTAGTTATTATTAAAAATATTAAAATTAATTTATTTGAAATGTATTCATTATTTTGTTAGTTAAGTTTTTAAAGGAATGAGTAAAAACAATAATAAATGTTATGAATAATTAATATTGTTATATATTACTTTTAATAACATTAATAGTTTAAAAAATGGGAATGTGGTTAGTTATTTGCTGAGGTTTAATAAAAGTTGTTAGACATTTAGTTTTTTTTTAAAATAACTGTATCTGACGTTTTTTTAAATTAATTTACAGTTTTTATTTTTAATAAAATGTTTAGTAATAGAAATCTATTCATTTGTTCATATTCTTGTCATCTTAGTCCCTTTATTAATCTGGGGTTGCCACAGCGGAATGAACCGCCAACTTATCCAGCATATGTTTTTTTTCACAGCGGATGCCCTTCCAGCTGCAACCCATCTCTGGGAAACATCCATACACACTCATACACTTTGGACAATTTAGCTTACCCAATTCACCTATAACACATATCTTTGGACTGTGGGGGAAACCGGAGCACCCGGAGGAAACCCACGCAACCACAGGGAGAACATGCAAACTCCACACAGAAATGCCAACTGACCCAGCCGGGGCTTGAACCAGCGACCTTCTTGCTGTGAGGCGAATGTGCTACTCACTACGCCACCGTGGCGCCCTAATTTTCAGTCAATATATGAAATTACTTTATAATTTGTTTTAATCTGTAATCTGATTTTTATAATCATTTTATTATTAATAAATTGCTTTAAATAACTTTTTTTTTATTTTCTTAAATTATTTAATATTTATATGTAACTATTTTTGTGTTGTTGTGCATTTATTCCCAAATATTTCCACAGCTTCGTCTTTTTCCTCTGACACCAGTTTATTTGCACAGCTCATTATTCAGGAATAATAACTACTGTATGCCATGAGTTCCCAGTTATCCTTGCCCAGTATATTTTAAAAATTAAGTATAACCAAATTTAATTAAAATCAAACCAATTATTCATCGTTAAAAAAGTCACATGACAAGAGTCTGTCCAATCAGCGTTCAGTTTCATGGCCCGGAAGCGTATTCCCGTTCATGTTTTTGTCGTCCTCTCCAGGTCTTTGATGTTTCTGTGCTGCGGCTCTGGTCGTGTTTTGGTCAGGAGGTAGTGGAAAGATGACAGCCAGAAAGTCCGGGTCGCGATTAGAGACTGAAATAGAGCGCTGTCGATCTGAGGGACAATGGGACAAAATACCAGAGCTCGTGCGGCAGCTGTCGGCGAAACTCATCTCCAACGGTGAGTGTGATTTGTCTTCATTTTTATGGCTAACGCGTTAGCTCGGACAGTCTGTGTGTGTGTGTCTCAGGCCTGATGGCAGATCAGTGTTTGATTCATTCATGGACATTTAACTACATGTGTAACGTTTCACTGAATGAATACTTTTATTTAGGTTGACGGAGCTGTGATACTAGTGTCCTTTTAGTAGCACCCGTTCATCTGCCCAGCACACTTCCTGATTGCTCATAGCTGTGTCCATTCATCTTCATAACTGATATCATTCACATTTTTGTCAACTCTTTGAAGTTCTGAAGAGTTACTGTTTGGTTTATTTTCTTGAGAGGATATGTTGTGTTTTTTCTGCATTATCATTGCTGAAAGCAGTGATTCAGACAGATAGTTAAACAATTAAATAGTGCGATTTAAGACTAAAAAAAAATCAACATTAACAAACAGATATAAAAAAAAGTATAAAGAAAGAAATGGAAAAGGAATAGAAAAAGACCACACAAAAATGTCACCAGAGATCACTTAAAACTAGAAAAAGTTAAAGTTTGAGCATTTAAACAAATACATATTAATAAGCACTGGACCTAAAGCATTGACACTGTATTGTGTATAGCATTGTACAAATGAACATATACCACAATAACGTAACGCTGTAAAAATAGTTTAAAATGAATATTGATTACAATTTATATTTGATTTTTATAATTGTTTTTATTTATTGTTTTTTCTAAATGGACTTAATTGTTAAGACATAAATATGTGAGGGAAAGGAACATTGTAGTTGCCAAATAAACAGTTCTGAATTCACTTCGTTTAAGTTGATGTACTAAAATATAAACAATTACAAATATATATATTTGAAACACAGTATAACAGGAAATTAAAACAAACTCTGATTCTAAATATATAAAAACAAGGCCTTGAACAGTATCTGATCCATGGTCTTAATGGTAAGATTTTTTTATTATTATTATTCAAAACAATACAGCATTGCTTCCCCTCACATTAAAAAGCAAGCATTAGAATATAAAAACAACATTTTATATCAGTATTGTTTTGTAACACACTGTAATGGCCAAAGTTTTGGGAAACCCCTTCAAATAATTAAATCCAGGTGTTCCTGTCACTTCCAAGATTATGGGTGTAAAAGATCAAGCACCTATGCATGCAAAATTCTTCAAACATTTGTTAAAGAATGAGTCGCAATCAGAAGTTCAGTAAATTCAACAGTAGCACTGTTACAGGTTGTCACCTGTGCAGTAAGTCAATTTGTGAAATTTGTTAGTGGTATTATTGGGTAACGTGCAAGAAATTGCCAGCTTTCTGAAAAATCAATAGCTACAGACCTTAGATTAGCTCAAGTGCACCGAGAGCTTCATGGAATAGGTTTTCATGGCTGAGCAAACACATCCAAGCCATACATTAAATGCAAAGTGTGTGCTGCAGTGGAGGCATTTTCTCTGGAGTGACGAATCACACTCCGTCTGGCAATCTGATGGATTAGTCTGGGTTTGGCAGTTGCCCGGAGAACACTACTTGCCTGACTGTGTTGTGACTGCCAAATGTAAAGTTTGGAGCGGGAATTAAATGTTGGCCTTGACCTTTTAGTTACAGTGAAAGGAAATCTTAATGCTTTAGCATACCAAGACATTTAGGGTAATTTCATGCTCCCAACTTTGTGGCAACAGTTTAAGTAAAGCTCCTTCTTCTTCCAAAATGAACAAAGCAACATCCATAAAGACATAAATGAGAGAGTTTGGTGTGGAGGAATTTAACTGGCCTGCCCAGAGTCCAGACCTCAACCTGATAAAACACCTTTGGGATGAATTATATTATGCCTTCTAAAATGATCAATGCCTTCTCATCCAAGACCAGTGCCTAACCTCACAAAATGTATTTCTCAATGAATGTTCCAAATTTGACATAAACACAATATTAATATATTATATATAATATAATATTAATACTCTTTAAATTTCATGTGCAAGTAAAGGCAGATGACCTTTGGCTATATAGTTTAGAAGATTTGTGCACAGCATAGAACATATGAGTTATAGGAGACTGTTCTAAAGTCTGGCTTGATATAAAAACACATTCATAATACTGTGTATTAAATTGTTAATCGTTACAGTTTATCCTGTTTAGGTATGTGTATAATTTATAACATTAATAAAAGCTATTAACGAGTCTCATACAAACTGATAAATAACGCAAGAACTCATGCTGATTAAACCACACATGATTGTTCTCAAAGCTGTGTGTGTGTGTGTGTTAAGACCCATAAGAATGTGTTCAGGTGAAAGACTGGATTGTATTTGGACGTTTATGTAAAACTGCTTTCCCATTCAGCATTTCTCTTTTACACTGTTTGTTTTTTAACCTTGCAGTGCACAAATTGTTACTATTTCAGTCAGTACACCCAAAAGAAAAAAAATCTGCCATCAATTTGTAGGGATGCATGCATTCATGAATGTGCTTGAGCTTTTGCTCTCTGTCTCTTGGCAAAACAAAGTTCTGATGGTATAAAATGTCATTAAACCAATTTCCAGAGTAAAGCCCTGATGTGTGATTGCTATCTCTTTGGCTTGAGTTGATTTGAATGCATCTGTATCTTCTCTTGTAGATGATCTCGGGGAACTTCTGCTGGGGGAGGCCAAACTCCAGCAGTACCTTAAGGAAAACCCCATCAAGCAGGGGTCCAGTCCCCGCGGGCCCCGACCACGACTCCAGGAAGTTCGGAAACACTTGACAGCTGCACTTGATCGGGGAAATTTAAAGGCAAGTCTGAATAGTCTGGATTATCACTTCTTTTTGCTGCGTCAGTGTCATGATTCATAAAAATACCTGTCAAATGAAATCAGAAAGAAAAATGTGATTATATTTGTCTTGTTGAATTCATGTTAACAATACTTTGTCGTGCATGAGACGCTGTGCAGCTGTCAGACACGTTTGTCTAGGATATGTGTAAATAAATGAACAATAGAAAAACAGCGTAGAGGAATGCAAAGGCACATTCTGTATCAAGTCTTCAATAACACCCCAACATTTACATGTAATTATTATTTAAAGTAATGTTTAAATTAGAAAAACCACAAGCAATTTATCAAATAGTAGTAAATGATATTAACCGGCTGCATCACAATATTAATTTCAAGTGTCAGAGACGACTGTGTTAGGATCAAATGAAGCGTGCAAGATTCTACTGTGTGCATTTGATGGACACTTTAAAGTCCCATAAGGCAACAGAATAGGACCTGACAATGGCAGTGTAAAAACACAACTGTTGCTAGAAGGTCACATGATAATGTTGACAGCATGGTAGTAGAAGTAAGTCTGCTTTGCATTAATGCTACAATATCATACTATGTACCGTACATACTGCTTTATGACTTGGACCATGTGCAATCTGCCGCCGCAGAAATCTGCAGAATACTCTTGAGCCCATATTTCAATCTATTTATTTGCTTATGTAAATGTGTGTAAATATATAATTACTTAAATATTTAGATTATTTCACTAATTTTATTAAATAATATGAAAATGATTGGATGATTATTATGATTTGTACAGTAATTTTTCTATGTCCTACAGTATATTTTTTATATGAGACCTGCTGTAACTTTGTTTATTAAATAACTGCTTCTAAATGGATTTGCATTTTATATTAAATATTTTTTATTATTAAATTAAAAGATTATTTTTCAAGTTAAGTTTTCACCTATATATACAGTTTATGATCAATAAAAAATGACTTATTTAAAATATCTACTCATTTAATTATGAGTGTGCTATTTCGGATTAAGCCCATTTGACTATGGATTGTTTGATGTGCTAATTAAACCTCAGTTTGACCATTAGAAAGCAAATATTGGTTGTTGTCAGTTCAGTGTCATGAATAGGGTGACCTAGCATCCCACTTTTCACCCCTTTGCCTGCATGCTGACACATATCAAGAGAATGCAATGCATTTTCATCAGTCTGTTGGTTTTAAGTGTTATATTTCGAAAACATGTATGTGATGCGTTCTCATGCCTTGTTAGGAAAGCCATTTATTAATTGTTTTTACTGCATAGTTTCACCTAAGTGCTTTGTCAAAAGTAACAACCTGCCTCACACAAGTGCAACAGTCATTTAAAAAAAATCCTATCCAATGGTTAATAAGATAAGAGTAAACATATTGGCTAATAAGCTGTGATGACTGTCAATCAAAATGTGGAGCAGGTGATGCATCCCTTGTCAGAAAGCTTGAGCATTTATGGACACTTTGGTCAAGTAAAAGCTATTTAGCTTTTCAATAGCAAGAAAAAAAAGACAGACCGGATTGAGTGATATTGAATTTAAAAGAAAAGACAGGTTTGAAAAAAATGTCTTGTTGCATTGTGGTAAAATGGTGTTTTTTGGAAGGTGAATATACAAATATTTTTTTATTAAATGAGATGTTATGTAACCTTTTCAGGTTGTTTCAGTGTTGATAACTTAGAACTTAGTAATTGTCTCACATTTGGTGTGTATGCTGGTGATCACCCTAGTTTATTCTAGCTGTGTTTTAATGGCATTTTTTCTGACAGTATGAGCCATTAATTGAACTGTATTTGATTTTTTAAATTTATTTTCTTCCTATCTTTATTTACTGTAAAGGATTTTCCAAAAATGTACAAACATCACACATTTTAGAATATTATTGTACATTTTGACATGTAGAGAGAGAAGGAAAGTAAACAATAATCCAAAATGATGATTGACCCCCAAATATATTTAAAAAGAATAAAAATAAATGAAACAAATACATAAAATAGCCAACCAGAGCAATTGTTTACACACCAAACTAAAATTCTGGTCACGATAGCTGTGACACAGTAGCAAAGAATGTACAATATAACTGTCATCCTGTGTGCAGGGGCTATACATTTGCATATATTCAAGGAGAGAACCCTACATTTTATAAAAGTTTCTGTTTGAACCCTTCAGATAGTGTCTAATTCTTTCCAGTTTTATGAAGTGAAAGACGTCATTAATCCACATGGAGTGAGTAGGCTGAGCAGATGATTTCCAATGCTCTGGATTTGATTTATATAAGCGTCCTGTCAATAATAATGGGTCATTATTGTGTCTCTTTTTCTGGCAGCCTGAATACATGCAGGAGGCCAGTCTGATCATGGCTAAGCTGTGCTACGTGGAGGCGGATTACAGGGAAGCGCTGAATCAGTACAGCCGTGTGAATCTGGATGAGATGCAGCTGGTGGGAGCTCCAGTCTACAGACTCTCCATGATCGCAGAGGCCTATGCCACTAAAGGTAAATAATCGCTGTAGTAATACAGAAAGCACAGCATTTTCTCTTCAGACCTGCTGGTCTGTTACATAACAGAAATGCTGTCGGTGTGAAGGTACAAACCCGAGCCTGCTGTTGTCGTTATGCTGCTAATGTATGCACTGCCAAACAGACATAAGTATTCCAACTTGCTTTTGTAAGGAGGTTTTGCTTAACAGGAAGCGAAACATAAAAATTTCTGCAACCAACGACATATTTCTGTCCCCGATGAAAGCAAAGTGCTGCACAAAGCAACAAAATCATGACCAATTACAAGCAGTAGGATATTTGATATTCAGTATTCAGAATGATACAGTATGTAGAGTGGCAGCAAAAAAATGTATGAATTCTATACTGTACTGTATATCAAGTTCAGACTTTAAAAGTCTATAAAATCCTGTAAAATAAATTTCTGTGTTTTTTCTTTTACTTTTTATTCATCAAACAATCTGTGGAAGCCATTATTATTATTATTATTATTATTATTATTATTATTATTATTATTATTATTATTATTGTTATTGTTACTGTTATTACAATATTGCAGATTATGATAAAAAATAAAGAATTGAAGCCTTGATGCAGATAAGATTTCTTTCAAAAACATAAAAAACTCCTGACTTTTAAACAGTAATGTATATAAACATACTAAGTAACACTTTCCAATAAGATTGCATTACTTTGTGTTAGATAATGTATTTACTAACATGAACAAACAACGAACAATACATTTATTACAGTATTTGTTCATGTTAGTTAATGAAAATACAGTGAATGTTCATTCATTCATTCATTCATTTTAGTCGCTTTATTCTTCAGGGTTCACCATTAACTAACATTAACTAATTTGAACAAACAAAGAACAATACATTTATTACAGCATTTGTTCATGTTAGTTAACGTAGTTAATGAAAATACAGTTGTTCCAGTACTGGGAAACATCCATACGCACTCATTCACACACATAAACTACAGCCAATTTAGTTTCTTCAAATCTCCTATACCGCATGTCTTTGAACTTGTGGGAGATACCGGAGCACCTGGAGGAAACCCACGCGAACACAGAGAGAACATGTAAACTCCACACAGAAATGCTAACAGAGTCAGGGAAAATATGTGACAAAACAATCTCATAAACACTTATACAATTAAACAATTGTACATATTTAGACT
This sequence comes from Danio albolineatus, assembly GCA_903798035.1. Lineage (NCBI taxonomy): Eukaryota > Metazoa > Chordata > Actinopteri > Cypriniformes > Danionidae > Danio > Danio albolineatus. Next base: position 130,441 of record CAIGQQ010033238.1, read on the forward strand.
TCAATATGTATCACAAATATAATCCGTATGAAACAATCCCTCTGATAAGAATTGAGGATATGTACATGTGTATCCACTACCGGTCAAAAGTTTGGGGTCAGTAGGTTTTTTAAATGTTATAAAATAAGCTTCTCCTGCTCACCAAGGCTGCATTTATTAAATCAAAAATACAGTACAAATTGTAAAATTGTGAAATGTTACTGCACAATAAAAGAACTGTTCACGAGTACATCATAATTTGATTGAATAATTTAATATAGTGATTTTAATGATGCATTTTCAGCTTCATTACTCCAGTCTTCAGAGTCACATGATCCTTCAGAAATCACACTAATATTAGTTATGATGGTTGTTGGTATTGATTATTATTATTATTATTATTATTATTATTATTATTATTATTATTATTATTATTATGAATGGTAATAGTAATAAAAGCAATAATAACTGGACTAATGATTTCATTTGAAAATACATACATTAAGTAATGAATAAATATTTAATAAATAACTGTTTAACAATTTACTTTATTTATTTATTTATTTATTTTTTACATTTAATGCCGCCTTGATGAACAGAATAATTAAAAAAAAAAAAAAAAACATGAACAAAAAAAAAAAAAAACCTGACCCCAAACTTTTGACTGGTAGCGTTATATAAATGTGTCTTATAGTCTATAAGAAATTACTTTAAATGACTGTAAAAAAACATTCATAAATATTAATACTTAAATAAAGATGCTGCTTTTATTTGTTAAAAAAATTATAAGCAAAATACCATTAATACCATTTTTACTATTTAAAATTACTTTTTTCTGTTATTAAAAATAAATGTAAATTCACTATATTAAGTGAATATTAGATGTTTTATCAAACGGATCCAGTGTTTTTAAATCATAACATAACATAACATAACAAAATATAATATAATATAATATAATATAATATAATATAATATAATATAA
>CAIGQQ010033238.1:131414-143106 GCA_903798035.1 Danio albolineatus
ATAATATAATATAATATAATATAATATAATATAATATAATATAATATGAGAAAGATATATATTGTTGCTTATAAACATAAATTCTTTTAAAAATATTTAATTCAGTTTTATTTTAAAGGGCTTTTTTAGGTATTTACCAAATTCAGCTAAATTCCATTTGCTTCATGGATAATTGCAGCTCACATTTTAACCTGTGGGTGGCAGCATTGATTTAACGTGATCCTCTCTAGAGAAAAGTGTTTGCAACTAAACCCTTTACGCACACACACACACTTTTAATTCCAAGCACAGTGAATGTGTTTGCCAGGGCCGCAGCATGAGGTCTTTGATCAGAGTTCTGACAGACTGGCGGTACTGTGGGGCTCTGGGGGGGAAAACTGCAGGGTGGCACAGAGCCTGTCTCATCCAATCACCTCGCAGCATCTCTGTGACTGACAACTGCTTCTCCCTCAACCCTAATCATCCATCACACACCAACAACCACACACAAACACATTTTCCTCCTCATCTCTTGTGTACATTAAACCCTCGGCCTGAATTATAAAAATCTCCCTTGTCACTTCGTCAGATTTACTGCAGGTCATTAAAGAGCCGGGTCATGGTAATGGAGCTTGCATTGGATCTATCTATAAGCTACAGTATAAGAAAGGGGGATGTGTGTGTGTTTTAGAGGAACACGCTGAATGTGTTATGTGTATCAGGACAGAAGTGACCGTTTCCAGAACTTCTAGATTAAATTCAGGCTTCTGATGTAGAAGGTCTATATAAGGTAATGGGATTTACAGTATGTACACACACACACTCACTCTCTCTCTCTCTCTGGCTCATTTTTATGCTTTCTTTTTGAGCATTGGTGTAACTATAAAAATCCTTCTGCCATGCTTTTGTTCAAAAAGGGGGTTATCTTTTTGTCTTTTATGCTTCTCATGACTGCATTTGTTTGATCCTAAACACCGAAAATGTAAGGTAACACCTTAATTGTGTATATATATACTTACAATATATCGTTTTAGCATTAATATTGCAATGTGCGCCTTTGCAGTAGTCACATTGCAGGATCGAGTTGGAATTATCATTAACTGTAAACGTGATTTGTGGCATCATTGTAAAGGCCTCTGACTAAGATACTTGCATATAATTACTGCAAATTAGCTATGTTTAGATATAATAACTTTAACTGTTAAACGCTAATAGTTGCTGGTTAATTGGTTAAAGTTATTAGTAACTAATAAAGTGGCAACTAATAACCCATAACGTTTCTAATTTTGATTGCAATGCAATAATGTGAACCTGTTGTAAAGCTGCTTTAAACAGAAATTATTGTGAAAAACGCTATAGAAGCGCCACGGTGGCGTAGTGAGTAGCACGTTCGCCTCACAGCAAGAAGGTCGCTGGTTCGAGCCTCGGCTGGGTCAGTTGGCATTTACTGTGTGGAGTTTGCATGTTCTCCCCATGGTTGCGTGGGTTTTCTCCGGGTGCTCCGGTTTCCCCCACAGTCCAAAGACATGTGGTACAGGTGAATTGGGTAGGCTAAATTGTCCGTAGTGTATGTGTCTGAATGAGAATGTATGGATGTTTCCCAGAGATGGGTTGCAGCTGGAAGGGCATCCGCTGTGTAAAACAAATGCTGGATAAGTTGGCGGTTTATTCCGCTGTGGCGACCCCGCATTAATAAAGGGACTAAGCCGAAAAGAAAATGAATGAATGAACGCTATATAAATAAAGTTGAATTGAATTGAAGATTTCGGTCACACTTTATTTTGATGGTTCGTTTGTTGAATTTAAGTTGCATTGCATCTACATGTCAGCTAATTCTCATTAGATTATAAGTAGACTGTTGGGGTTAGGATTAGGGTTAGTGTAAATTGACATGTACTTGCAAAGTTTCTTATAGTCAGTTAAATGTCTGTTGAATACCAGTATCAACAGATAATAAGCAGACCGTCTACTAATACTCAAATGGACCATCATCAAAATAAAGTGTTACCAAGAGTTCAGGCTAATTTAAACCATTTGGGCACAAGAAATCATAGTTTGCCACTTTAACAAGGATCAATTGTGTTTAATTAATTATACAATGAAGACTATACAGTGTTATTTTATGTTTTACCTCAATATTGTTAGACTACAGTGAAAACCATAAAGTGCTGTTAAATTCATTTTTATCTTTTGTTCTATTGTTTTTATCTGTGCTTTAAGCTTATCTGTTTTGCATGTTTTTTTTGTATAATTTTGCATATTTAATGCAGATGCACTCCTCTACAAAATCATCCAAATCAATGTAAAATTATGAGTTGTTTTCATATTTATCTATTCATATCACTAAAATATGCCTCAGAAAAACATTCACAATATTGTGCAGCCCTAGTAACACTTTATTTTAAGGTGCCCTTGTTACACATAATTAATGCAATTCATATTCTAATTGCAATGAATTATGCAGAATAACTAACCCTAAACCTAACCCGCATTCTAATTTTAGCTATATAGTAAGTTTATGTAACTAATAAAGTTTACTCCGTAGAATGTAACAAGTATCCCAGAGATGGGTTGCAGCTGGAAGGGCATCCGCTGCGTAAAACATATGCTGGATAAGTTGGTGGTTCATTGGTGGCGACCCCAGATTAATAAAGGGACAAAACCGAAAAGAAAATGAATGAATGAATGTAACAAGGACACCTTATAATAAAATGTATCCAAAAGTAATATTCTGAAATATTGTTACCTTTTTAAATGCAGATTTTCTATTGTGATTTTTTTAAACATCATTTCGAAGCTGAATTTTCAGCCTTATTACTTCAGATTTCAGTATCGCCGGATCCTTCAATGATTATTCTATTGCTGTGTTCTCATAAACTATCACTGCTGATAAATTGAACGCATTTTTGCTGAGAAGACCTTTGGCCAGCAGTGTATATAACAACAATTTTAATCTGTATTTTATTCCAGTCTCTTCCTGTCGTTCTGAGGCGTCACAGTACACTTTTTAATCAGGCCTTGGTCATTACCTTCTTGCTCGTGATGGATTATTCGTCTCGATTTTCATTTCGTAATCATTTTGTGACTCTCCACCAGTTTGTTTTCTTCATCATACGATATCCGTTCATAAGCCGTTATCTATTATTGAAGCCATTTGAAAAGTAGTTAGGAGGGCTACAGTTTCTGTTTCCTGTCACATTGCCATACTGTCATGAAAACTTTATCCGCATGCAGAACCCAATACTAACGGCAGCCAAACAAACAACTCTCATCATGTTAACCGGCCACCTGAGCGCCAGGTCTGGCCTGTTTTCCTCAAGCTATGAGGGATTTAAGAAGCTGAAGCCAGTCGACAGAGATTGGCCAGAGATTGTGTGACATCTCTAAAGGGCCGTGCTTGTACCTTTACCACGTTACTTGGCTCTGGATTGACCCAGACGAGGCAAGCAGATACGGCAGTGGAACAGACAGAGGCTCTTGCTAAAACATTTAAAGCTTGCCTGGTTTGTCTGAGGTCTTTGATTTTCTCACACATGTATATTTCAGAGTCTCACTTCCTCTGTCCGGCAGCAACAAAGGAAATGTACTGGAATTATATACACACAGCGTATCACGTTCAGTTTGACCCTTTCAGATTGAATATCATATGCTGAAAGTAAGGATCAAACCATTACGCTGTATTTCTGTAGTAGATTGGATTAGAATTGACAGAAGTGTTGCGTGCTTCTGAAACGCAAGCTTTGTTGTGGGTTTTTATGCTACATCAGGCTTCGCGTGAGTGAATTCTGTGGCTCAGGTGAAATTGAATGCAGATATGATTTTTTAAAGGAATAGGGTTGGATTGATACCAGAAGCCCGGGGTAATGCATATTGGTATTAAATCCATAGCTCAAACAAACAAATTAACGTCCTCGATTGACCTGTGAAAGGAATTCAAATGCCAGTGTTTATGACTATTCTGAAAATTTCCCATTCAGTTTTTTATGTATTTTTTTATTTTTTTGTTATATTTAGAGTTCAATAGTTCATTTGGACTGTAAGATATATGATAAATAAGTCAAGATAATAGACAAACAGGTGGGTTATTTTATGGTTAATTAACTAGCATTTATAAACCATTTTTAAACGTCTATATATTTTCCAATTGGTGAAAAGTAAATATTATCATTCATCAGTTAAATCATAATAACTAAAAATAAAGCCAGTAAAAATGATTGTTCAAGTGGAATTTTCAACTAGTGAGATTTTACTATATAATAATATAAAGGTAAGCATTTTTATTCATTTTATTTGTCATGCTCACTTAATGCATAGTTCATAATGTGTTATTTTTATTAAGTGATCATTCATTGATGATTAATAGGTTAAACTTTTCAATCCATTCGTTAATATTAGGAACTATATTAATATTATTAATATAGATGTTAATATTAGGAACAAACAAGTAACGATATATTAATCACAATATTTATTCATCTTTGTTTTGTTTTACCCGTTTATTCCTGTAAGTCAATAAAAGTTAGCTCATAGTACATGAACAAAATTTAACAAGCACTCCTTATAACTTTATAGTTCTTAGTTCATTCTTAGTTCATGCTAGTAAAAATGCTAGTAAAACATTAACTTACTTTCATTCATTTTCCTTCGGCTTAGTCTCTAATTTATCAAAGGTCGTCACAGCACTGCCAACTATTCCGGCATATGTTTTATGCAGCGGATGCCCTTCCAGCCACAACCCAGTATACAGTCATTCATAGCCAATTTACCTATACTGCATGTCTTTGGACTGTAGGGCAGAACCCACATGAACATGGGGAGAACATGCAAACTTCACACACAAATCCCAGCTGGCCCAGCTGGGACTCAAACCAGCAACCTTCTGTCTGTGAGGCAACAGTGTTCACCACTGAGCCTGCCACCTGACTTACATTCACTAATAAAAAATAAATAAATAAAAAAGTATAAGGGGTGTAAAATTATTCACATTTTAAAAATATACACTTTTCCCAATTTCATATTTATCTTGTGTACCTATAGAGTAGCACTGCATCCATCTTTTCCATAAAAGTCTTTAGTTTTTTTAATACTTTTAAGACCAGCTTTCCGAATATCTCTAAAAAACAACAGATTCTCTGTTCTTGTCCCAGTTAAGCAGCTCCTTGCTTTCATAGTTTATTGACGTGTTGAAATTCCAGCAGCTCTAATCTCCACGGCTTTATGTCATAATCCAGACTTGTTGCCATGAAAAATAAAAGTGATTTGTTCTAAATAACAAAATATTTTGAGTTTTAAAACTTTAGTGTGAAAGGGCTAAACTGGCTATAACTAAACAAGATCAGATTTCTCTCACATTCACAAGTGCACTTTTTAGGACTTGTTCTCATTCTCAGCCAAGCAGTACTGCTGGGCGATTCTCTAGGTGCGCTGTAATGCCTGTGACACAAACATTTTTTTCCAGGAGAAATGCCCATAAAAGGATTTCCACCCTTGGTAACGTAACTAGAACCAGACTCGAAAAAAATGAAAGTTGCAAAACTCTTTATGACCTGGGAGTACGATTTTTAGAAAATAAATACTCTGTTACATTAAAGTCCAACTCTTTAACAGTGTAAATAACTCTGAATGCATGAAATACCATTAGACGACTTTAAAAATTTAGTAAGAAATGGAATTCCTCATGGTACTGTACAATGATGTATTTATAGTACTGTTATACCACAAAGCCTAAAAGGGAAATAAAGGTTAACGTATGAATTATTCAGATCATCTTTATTGAACTGAGCTGTCATAAGTCATAAACTTGGCTATGAGTCTGTCAGTGCACTAGTACAGCTCTGTGGGTTTGCTTTTGCTTGCTGCTGGCATGTGTGCAGGTCTTCTCATCTCTCTGCTTTGTGTTCGCAGGTCTTTGTCTGGAGAAAGTGCCCATGGCGTCTCCATCACTGTCCAACAGCATTGCAGACAAAGACCAGGAGATTATCACTTGCTATGAGAAGTCTGGAGACATCGCCCTGCTGTATCTGCAGGAGGTTGAAAAGGTATTTCCAAACATTCTTTTTTTTCAGGTTTTTTTTTTTTTTTTTTTTTTTTTTTTAGTGATCTTCTGAAAAACTGTCAAGTTAACACATCATACTGTCTATATACTGTATACTAAAGGTTCCTCATTTTGTTTTGGAGATCTTTTACAATAAGTTGTTCTAAACATGTGAGACTAGTTGATATCGATTAAACAAAGCTGCTGCTAGTCGACGCAACAAAAAGTTGTTTAATTTTTTTTCTGTTATGATTTCTTTGTGAATTTACAAATGCTACATATATATTTTATATACAATTGAAATCATAATCATTAGCCCTTCTGAATTATTAACCATGTTATATATTCTTCCCCCAATTTCTGTTAAATAGAGGGAAGATTTTTTTTTCAACACATTTCTAAATGTAATATCTTTACCAGGATGACATAATGTTTTAGTAGACATATTTCAAGATATTAGTGTTCAGCTTAAAGTGGCATTCATGGCTCTATTTTATCAATCTAGGTGCAAAGTCTAAAGCGTAGGGCGCAAAAGCGTTAAGGGCGTGTCCAAATTCACTTTTGTTATTTTAAGGACGGAAAAATATGCTTTGCGCCCTGGCGCATGGTCTAACAGGGTTGTGCTTATTCTCTTGATCAGTTATGCGTGTGTTTTGAGCATTAAATGCATTAAGTGCATTAAATCAATCAGAGTCTCATCTCACATTCCATTTAAGAGTCAGTTGCGTCGCACCATGGCGCAATTGCTATTTATTGGGCAGATCTTGTAAGAGGAAAAACTGATTGGAAAAACCTCATGCTTCACTAGCGAGAAAACAGTTTAACAGACCATCTGCGTGAGGATAAAGAATGAAATGGGGTTGTACGCATGGTGTTGTACGCATGGAAGACATCCATCAGCCTACATATTTTATTTAATTTGTTAAGCGCAAAGACTTGTTTCAAAACTAAATTTAGTTCTAGTTTCAAGTAAACGAATAAATTAACAATAATAACCAAGTGTTGTCCAAAAACAGTTATATCCAAACACACGTCCTATTCTTATGCCACATATGATGATGCAGAAGGTCTCCAAAACCCAACAGATGGACAAATCTAAGCTTGTTTTTATAAAAACAAATATAAATATGCATATAATAAATAATGCTGATAATAATAATAACATTATAATAAAAATGCAAATTGTCATGAATAAACTGTAAAAAAAGACATGAAGGCATGGAGGTTGTGTTTTTTTTAAGTCTATGTAGTAAATAATAGTTTTTGTAACATTTTAATCCTTTATTTATTTGTTTTTTATGTAAAGATATTTGTGTACATCCTATTTGCATTAAGCGCTTGAACCTGCATTGGTGCAGCTTTTAGTTGGTCAATGGCGCGGTCTATTTCAGTTTCTTAAAATAGCAACACGCCAACAATGCACCTTAACACACCTCCTTTATAGACTAGCACACCCATGAGTCCTCAAAGTGATTCAAATGGATTTGCTATTTAAACAACATGGTGCAAAACGTGAAAATTAGGGTTGTGCTGGTCTTAAAATAGCAACAAATCGCACCAAACTCGTCTTGCACCTTATTGCGCGGGGTGTAAGATAGGTCCCTTAAAGACTTACCTAAAGACTTACTTAACTTAACCTAACTTTAACTTTAACTTTAACTTTAACTTTAACTTTAACTTTAACTTTAACTTTAACTTCACTTCACTTCACTTCACTTCACTTCACTTCACTTCACTTAGACTTAGACTTAGACTTAGACTTAGACTTAGACTTAGACTTAGACTTAGACTTAACTTTAACTCTAACTTAACTAGGTTAATTAGGCAAGTTAGGGTAATTAGGCAAGTCATTGTATAATGATGGTTTGTTCTGTAGACAATCTGGAAAAATATTGTTTAAGGGGGCTAATAATATTGACCTAAAAATGTTTTTCTTTTGTTTTTTTTTATAAAATTACATTAAGACTTTCTTCAGAAGAAAAAATATTATAGGAACTACTATGAAAAATTTGTTGCTCTGTTAATGATCATTTGGAGATGTTTGAACAAGAAAAAAATAATTCACAGGAGGGCGAATAATTTTGATTTTAATTGATATTTTATTTTACCTCAGAGTTGACATACATTTGTTTTCTTATTCAGTATTTCTCTTTATTATGATCTTTGAAACATTGTAGACAATTTACAGTGCATTTACAAGCAGCTACATTAGAAACAACATAAAAGGTAATATCTGAAAAAGCATAATAAGGGCCCTTTAAAAATGGGCATTGATTTTTGTAGCCGAAGACAGATTTGCACAGAACTGCAGCGGAGGGTCAGCCATCCGTGAGACTAATCTTTTCCTGTCCCACCTGTGAACCTTAAATCACAATTAAAGTCTTTTACAGGTTAAAGTTCAATCTCCTGCAGAACAAAGATGAGTGTCTGTCTTCTTCAGACTGTTGTCGCACCACTGATTCCCTTTGTTGGAATAGTAGTGCACACATTCATCCTTCTGCATGGTGTTCAGTATTTACTGCTTGTGATTTAGCGTTGGTGGTGAAGGGAGAGAGAGAGAGAGAAAGAGAGAGAGAGAGAGAGAGAGAGAGTGAATGATGGCAGGAGAGCAGGACGGCAGAGCTTGTGTTCTGCTGCAGTGTTGACACTGCATTTTTTGGGTGCAGCTGAAGTTTTGTGTTTGACCTTCACGGTAGGGAAACTTGCACCCTCTTTACCGCCGTCCTCTCTGAGGTGTTCCCCGGGTAAATATAGCAAACACTTTGACTCTTCCCTCATTTTGAAATGCATTTGCTGAGTAAGTAACAGGAAGAGACAAGTAAAGAAAGTTGAAGCTGTTCTGACGATGATATTGAATGGCATGTGTCTTGTCTTTAGGCTCTTAGTGCTGGCATTCAGAACCGCAGTCCAAAGCCCGGCCCGGTCACACAGGAACAGGAACTTGGCTACTTCCTTGAGACCGGACTTCAGAGGGCTCACGTCATCCATTTCAAAAATGGGTGAGTGTGTGTGTGTCTGTGTGTATGGGTTTATACTCACAGTAACTATGTTTGATATGTGTAGAAATGTCAAAAGAACTGAAACAAACAGCGGATCATTGTTTGATGTGAATCTGGTGGTTGTTGAGAAGTATCTGTAATAATATGTATGGGACGATGATAATTATAAGTTTTGAATTTTTGTTGTCTGATTGTGTGTTGCTATTATGTAATTGTTGTGTTTATGTCACCAGTGTTAAAGACAGATTTCATTTCTGTGCCAAGCAGAATGGACAATAATGTTCAAAGAAAAAAAAAAATCAATTATTCATTATTCATAGTTCATTGACATCTTATTTAATGCATTGAGTAACTGAAATTTTAATCCAATAATTGAAAACTCCTGTGCAACACAGGCCATTTGTTCAACAGATCTTCAGATTTAAAAGTGCAGTAGGTGATCTGGCAAAATGCTATCTGTTAGCATAAGATCTTTGAAACACAATCCCTCCCCTGCCGTCCAAAACCACACCTTCTGAAATCATGAATGCGCACATTAAAGATGACAGTAGACAACCCACTAGATCATGTCATTCGCCAGTTAGAAAACTTTACAGTACTACAATTCCCAACGATAAATCGTATAATATCTAGCATGTTTTCACTTGTGTAGCAATCAAAACTTGTCTTAATGTGCAATATTTTATGCATGCAAGAATCGCTGGTCTCACTCTCTTATGCACTTTGTCCTAAAGCAACAATAGTGCTTGGCCAACGGGGTGCCGTAATTACACTTATTACTAAGCCATACTTGCATGCTGTTTTAGACCGAATAATCAAAGTAGCATGATAAATGATATAGGGAGCGTGTCACTGGTTGTCATTATTCAAGAATGAACCAATGTAATGTGAAAAACAAGTTAATTGTTTTATGTTCATTCTACTTAAATTTATGAAAAAAAATCTGGTTAACTTACAGTGCATCCGGAAAGTATTAATAGCGCTTCGCTTTTTCCAGATTTTTTTGATGTTACAGCCTTATTCCAAAATGGATTAAATTAATTTATTCTCTCAAAATTCTACACACAACACCCCATATTGACATTGTGAAATTTTTTGAAATTGTTGCAAATTTATTATCAATAAAAAGCCTGAAAAATCACATGTGGATAGGCTCTTGCTGGGACACTCTGGGACATTCACCGAGTTGTTGTGAAGGAACATTGATATTTTGAGGTTGTGCTTTGGGTCATTGTCTTGCTGAAAGATGAATCGTCGCCCCAGTCTGAAGTCAAGGGCACTCTGAGGCAGGTTTTCATTCAGGATGTCTCTGTACATTGCTGCATTCTTCTTTCCCTCTGTCCTGACTAGTCTTCCAGTTCCTGCTGCTGAAAAACATCCCCACAGCATAATGCTGCCACCACCACCATGTTTCACTGTAGGGATGGTATTAGCCTGGTGTTCAGCTGTGCCTTTTTTCTCCAAACGTAACACCTGGCATTCACTCCAAGTTAAATTTTAGTCTCATCAGACCAGAGAATTTGCTTTCCTATGGTCTGAGAGTCCTTCAGATGCCTATTGGCAAATTCCAGGCAGGCTGCTATGTGCCCTTTACTAAGGAGTGGCTTTCGTCTGGCCACTCTACCATACAGGCCTGATTGATGGTTTGCTGCACAGATGGTTGTCCTTCTATAAGGTTTTCCTCTCTCCAAAGAAGAATGCTGGAGCTCAGATAGAGTGACCATCGGGTTATTGATCACCTCCCTGACTAAGGCCCTTCTCCCCGATCACTCAGCTTAGATGGCCGGCCAGCTCTAGGAAGAGTCCTGGTGGTTCCAAACATCTTTCACTTACGGATGATGGAGGCCACTGTGCTTACTGGAACTTTCAGAGCAGCAGAAATTTTTCTGTAACCTTCCTCAGCCTTGTGCCTCGAGACAATCCTGTCTCAGAGGTCTACAGACAATTCCTTTGTCTTCATGCTTGGTTTGTGCTTTGTCATGCACTGTCAACCCTGGGACCTTATATAGACAGGTGCATGTCTTTTCCAATCATGTCCAATAAACTGAATTTACCACAGGTGAACTCCAATTAAGCTGCTGAAACATCTCAAGAATGATCAGTGGAAACAGAATGTACCTGAGCTCAATTTAGAGCTTCACAGCAAAGGCTGTGAATACTTATGTACATGTGATACTTTTTTCTTTTTCTTTCTTTTTTTTATTTTTTTATAAATTTGCAACAATTAAAAAAAAAATTCTGATTGTCATTATGGGATGTTGTGTGTAAAAATTTGAATAAATCAATGAATTTAATCCATTTTGGAATAAAAAAGTGAAGCACTATAAATACTTTCTGGATGCACTGTAATAGATTTGTGTTAGGACATCAGGAAGCAATTGTACGGAGCCCAGCATTTTTAACAATGCTCTTAATATTACTGTTTCAAACATAGGTATATATTATATATATACAGCAACATTCAAAATATCTCTCAGCCTCTGCAGTATCCCAGCACTCTTATTGTATAAGACTCTATATTATTTGCGGCCTTCCCTTAGAGACGCCTGAAACAATGGCGTCCATTCATTTATTATTCCTTCAGTTCGTACATCCCTTTTTTGTTCTTTCTGTTTGTAAATCCCTTTTTTCCTCAGGCACAAGCAGCAACGAGTGGTGTAGGGTTCTGGTTTCTGTCTTC
>CAIGQQ010033238.1:156887-181471 GCA_903798035.1 Danio albolineatus
CACACACACACACACACACACACACACACACACACACACACACACACTTCTAAGTTGTCTAATTGATGATGCCAGCAGCAGATATGTACCCATCTATCCCAGCTGCGACAGCAAACACAAACATTCTCATTAAAGTGGGCACTGTGGCATGCCTCTAACTGTCTAAACACTGCCTACTGCTGTGTGTGTGTGTGTGTGTGTGTGTGTGTGTGTGTGTGTGTGTGTGTTGGATGTTTTGAGCACTGGCCAGTCCCCACGCAAATTCCCTTCTCATTGGATTTGATCAGAGTCGCCTCCATCTGTGTGTGTGTGTGTTGTCGCCCTTCCGGCTGTGTGCTTCAGCCACTTACATAATAGAAAAAAATACAACAGCTTTCTTTTTCCTCCAATCCTATGGCTCCCCTTTTCACCCTGTTTTTCCCTGAAGGGTTTTGGTTGTGCATGTGTGTGTGTGTGTTCAGTGTGTGTGTTTCCATGCATTTGCTTCACTGCCTTGAAAGGAAATGCACCAGAACATCCAGCCCTCTTTATTACACACACACACACATACACACAGACACACACACAGGATTAATTCAGCAGTTGTGTGGGCGTCCTAGTTGTGTAGCGTGCAAACACAGGAGAGATGAAAGAACGGCTGATGAGAATGCGCCTTCAGAATTAGCTGAACTCAGATCAGCGCAGCTTTTAGACTCTGCTGAGAATGATCTTGGTTCAGACGAGTGGCTGCAGCAGCAGAGAGCTGTTGAAGAGCATCCTCTATATATGGTCTTTGCTTTTCACACACACACACACACCAGCTGCATCTCCTCACAAGCTGCCATATCTGATTATTGAAAAATGCCCATCTGCACTCTCCATGGTGTGAGCAGATCTGCTGTCTGCAACAAAAAATGTGTGGAAAATCCAGAAGTTAACAGGGGGATTCTTTATGCACTCATTAGCAGACAAAATCCAATATACTGAAAACCCTGAATTGAATAGCTTTATTTGGATAGAATTCATTCACTTAGTTAGTTTGAGATGGTCCGGAGTTTTTTTTCTGCAGTGCATTTGCATCAATTATAATACATTACAAGCATATAAATATAACAGAGCATAGATAAAATTTAAATAAACAACAATGTTTTTATGGTTTGTTAACAGTATTCAGGTACAAAAATTGAACATAAAATAACATGGTCATCATTGTATGAACAATTTAAAAAAGAATGGTATTTTAAAAATTAAATCTTTAATAAATAATTTAATCCTGCGACGGGACTACACACATTGCAATATCGATGCTCAAACGATTTAGTGTTCAGCCCTAATCTGAATATTGGAAATATAATATATAATAAATATAATATATAATATTGTGCATTTTTACATTTTGTTTGTCTTTGCTGTTTATTTATACCTGGAATCTTAAAATGATTCTTTTACAATGTTAAATGTAGCATTTAACAAGTCTCAGCATAAAACAAAATGAATATCTAGGTTTTTGTACACTATATGTAAAAATATGGGGGTCTGAGAAATATATGTATATATGTATGTATATATGTATATATATAATTTTTATTTATTTCTTTCAAAATGCTCACCAAAGCTGCTTTTGTTTTGATCACAAACAAAACGGTAATATTGTGAAGTATTATTATAATAAAAAATTGATGGCTTATTATATTTTAAGCATTACTTTGACAGCTGAGATTTCAGCATCATTAGTTCTGTCTTTAATGTCACATGATCATTTCTGAAATCATTGTAATTCTGTAGTTGTTGCTCAAGAAACATTTTGTTATATTTATCACTGTTGAAAATAGTTTAAAGTTTTTTTTGTTTTGTTTTTTTTTTTACAGTTTTTACAAAAACTGCTAACAAAATCTAAATTATGCAATTAATTAAAATTAATTACGTAATTGTAAAAGTATTAAAAATAAAAGTTCTTAAAGTATGTTAATAAATGTTATATACAGTGGTGGAAAATCACACTGAAGGGAAAGTACCACTACTTGCCCAAAAACGTAGTGCAAGTAGAGTAAAAGTATTTGTTTTTAAAAGTACTCAAGAGTAGTGAGTATTACTCTGTGAAAGGTTGATGCATTTACATGCAGTTTGTGTGTGTGTGTGTAAACGTAACATATTGTAGTGCATTTAGTGGTTGTTTAAGGCCATTTGACAATTTCAGTCATCATACATTAGGCACCTGTCATTTCATTAGTGACATGAAGTCTCTAGGTGATTGCGTGTAAAGATTTTAGACATCGTCTTGGAAGCTTTCCAAACATGTCTTGAAATTGTTTACTAGCATGCAAAATTATTATCAAAATTTGATTGGACTGAAATCACAGGACAGATTTTTGAGCGTTTTTTTTTTTCTTCTACTTTTTCAAGCCAATCTCCATAGACAAAAAAATTAAGTAGTAACTGTAGTGGAGTAAAAGTACAAATACAGCAGTAAAAATGTACTCAAGGGAAAGTAAAAACTATCTATGAATCTATCAATTAGCTCTGATGCTTGTGTTACCCCAGCAAAATGAGACTGAACATCTTGACCCAAATCTTCTCTGAAAGTGTTTGTAAACGCCTTTCAGAGAAGATTTGCACTCATTCATCTTTAACGTTTTCAATAAGGCTTTCTGTACTCGTTTGTTTATTAAACACTGCATTAGACATTCAAATGGAAGGAGAGTAACTTTTTTTTAAAATCCTCTTTACAGCCTTTTATTCACAAAGGTGAAATTGGAGACGTTGTGTCGAGGCCCAGAAGAGGCGTTACTCTCCTGCAAACGCATGCTGCAGATCTGGAAATCCTGTTACAACCTCACCAACCCCAGGTATATACACACACATTCCAGCTGTTGACACATGAATGCTAGAAGCTCAAATGTCGGCACTTGCCATCACACATCGGACAGCACAGCATGTCTCTCTGACTGTGAGGAGCTCACCACACCTTCATTAAAAATAAATAAAAGCACAGCTCGTACCAGTGCTGCATACTATGATTCAGCCCTGCTTTATTTCGCTCACACTCTCGTTCTAATGGCTGAAATTCCAGCCCCTCGCTGTCAGAACACACCAGCTATTCCTGTCAAACTGTCTTGAACTCAGTACCTGGTGACAATCCACCAGAGACCAATTAGTGGCCAGACACGCTTACCAAACTCTGCCATATATTCAGAGTCCCTTCTGCCAAATGCTGAGCTCATTCTACTTTACCCCAATGCTAATCAGACCAGAACTTTTGCCACTCCCACTGAGGTTACTGGGCATCTTCCATTGACACTATGAAGAAGTGGAAACGAACCACATCTGTAAGCATCGATGGGAGAAATCATGAAGGCGCCATCACTTCAGCAACATTTTACAGGCATAAGATTGCAAATTGTGTTGCAAGCACCACTCAAAAATTCTAAACCACATTTGAAATTCCTGATTGCTTTGATTTTGAGTGAAATTACTGGATTTTGCAAGAAAAATCACCTAACGGGTAAATGAAAAACACTTTACATTAGCCTTTTAGGATTTGAGTTTCTGAATTCATCCATTCATTTTCATTCAGCTTAGTCTGTTTATTCATCAGGGGTCGCCACAGCGGAACGAACCGCCAACTTATCCAGCATATGAGCAATTCCAGCGTTACGTGACATTTGCAGTAAAAACTCAAAACATAAATTCACAGAGAAAGTAAATGTTAACATTACATTGAAACATCTGTTTATTATTTCCAGAACTACTAACCACAGAGTTAAAGGATCAGCAAAATATCAACCTGTAAACTTGTTTTGTACTTTAAATGAAGGAAATAAACATGCGTTATGGATGTGACCAAAAAAGTATGGGAGTTTGCAGTATACAACATACTTTGTAGAAATTCTGTGAACTAAACTGCACAACCAAAAAAAAAACAATGCTAATCAAAAAAGTAAAGGGTCTGCTCACTATAAAACAAATATGATTGATTTTATTTTATTTCATATTTTTGCATTTATGAGGGAAAAGCTTTGTTATGGATGTGACACCTCTGCGTTATGGATGTGACCGATGTGAAATTGCCGCTTGTGTGACTTTGTCAATATTTTAAAGAAATTTTATTTTATTTTTCAGTATTTCAAAAATACTGTAAAATACTTGCTTGCACAAAAATGTAGAAACGGTTTTAGTAATTTGGTAACTTTTTTCAAGGCAAGGTTGACATTTACATGGAATTGCTCATATGTTTTACACAGCGGATGTCCTTTCAGCTGCAACCCAGTACTGTGAAACATCCATACAAGCTCATTCACACACATACACTACAAATTTAACTTATTCAGTTCACCTATAGTGCATTTTTTTGGACTGGGAAGAAACACCCAGAGGAAACCCATGTGAAAATGGGGAGAATATGCAAACTCCACACGGAAATGCCAACTCGAACTAGCGAACCTCTTGCTGTGAGGTGACAGTGCTAATCACTGAGCCTCCGTGTCGCCTATTCTGAATTCATTTAAATATTTTATAGATTAGAGTGATGCACTTTTGTTAATTTCAGTGCCACTTATGAAGTAGATTAAAAGTTTTAGTCCATATAATATACACAGAGAAAGATAGTATTGATGTTTTTGTGCCATCTTCAGTATTGGATATTTTTTTTAATCTATCACTATTAAAAACTGAATTATTTTTTTAAATTTTGAATTATTTTTGTTATTATCAAATGTCCAGTTAAAGTTAACCTTTTTTTTTTTAAATGCAAATAATTTATGTAACCCGTTAATGTTGTATAATTTGGATTGATGAATTTATTAAAATCCCCAAAAAACATAAAACTAATGATTAACCTTTATTGTATCAACCAAAAATAAAATTCCGAGCTGTTTCCCGAAATTTAATGCAAATGCAGGAGAAGTTGATAAGGTTAAATATTTAAGGTTACAGGAATGTGTTACATCACAAGCAACATATGCTAACATTTCAGCACTTGCAAATGGACAGCGACTCTTATGAAGCACTTAAAACGCTGCATAGTGCAATCATGTTAAGAGCATTTTTGGGAAATGCATATAACGGTACAAATGGTTGTTACCTGAAACATAAGAACACTTGGAAGAGTTTTGATTTGTCAATATGGGTAAATGTGTTGCAAAGAAGGCCGCTTAATGAAAGCCACAGATGTCTTTTTTTGTGAAAGTTTGGACTGGTTACAAAATTTGGGAAATTTTATTATGCTTGCTTGGATTATTATTGCAAACAGGGCCATTTATAGGGAGCAAATCATCGTCATCAAGGGTTTTGGCTCTTTTAAAGGGATAGTTGTCCCTCATGTGATTTTAAATCTTTGTTTCTTTCTCCTTTTAAACACAAAAGAAGATATTTTGAAAAATGCTGGACCCATCGATCTCCATAGTGAGAAAAAAAATTACTATTACTGTTACTGTCTCATTTCAGAGGCTGCATGCTCCAAAGGAGGCATTGGAAAGGCACTGTGTCATCAGAGCACGACGAACGCTGTCTCATTTAAAAAGAAATTCAAAGGCTCCTTCAACCGCAGCCTCAAAATGCGTCACAATAATAATAATAATACTTCCTTACATTTATATAGCGCTTTTCTGTGCACTCAAAGCACTTTACACAATGGGGGGGGATCTCCTCATCCGCCACCAGTATGCAACATCCATCTGGATGACGCGACGGCAGCCATTTTTTGTGCCAGACCGCACACCACACACCAGTTGATTGGTGGAGAGGAGACAGAGTGATGAAGCCTATTATGATATGGGAAGGGTTAGGAGGCCAAGGGGCAGATTTGGCCAGGATGCCGGGGTTAAACCCCTACTCTTTTTCAAAGAACATCCTGAGTGCCCCCTGCTGGCCTCACTAAAACCACTTCAGGCAGCAACCTAGCTTTCCCATGTGGTCTCCTATCCAGGTACTGACCGGGCGCAGCTCTGCTTAGCTTCAGTGGGCGACCATGTGAGAGTTGCAGAGAGCTGCTGTAGCTGCCGGCATTCGTTTCCCAGGTAATGAAATACACAATCGGTGGATCCTTTTTAACATGTTGAACTTTGGGCCTTGAATGTCCCAAGACTCATTGTGCGCTGATAACGGCACGAAGTTTTTGAAAGAAAACTGCATTTTAAATGTATAAATTAAGTTTTATTTGACTTGGATATCTAAACGCATGTTAAAAAGCAAAAAGAGTATGACACGTCTCACTAAAGAGTGATTTTATAGACAGTTTACTTTTTTATTTGTAGATGTATGGATCAAAGGAAATAAATTCCAGCTTTTGTAAACCTTTTTTTGCCTTCAGATCGCTTAAAATAAGTTTTAAAATCACTTTGAAAAAAAGTCATTACAAATTGTATTACCTCTTATTAACAGCAGCTGTTACGGTTGCTAGGTGATGAGATCTGTCTTCTATAGGCTAGATCGTCTCATTTTGAAAAGCTCGGTTCGGCCTGTGTGGACTTCGAAGGACTCACCATTGAAGTCTACATCCTTCGGAGGATGCAGCCTCTGAAATGAGACACAGCTCATGGAAGTCTATGAGTGCTAGCTGCCAGCATCTTTCCAAAAATCTTATTTTGTGGTCAAGCAGAAGAAACTCAAATAGGTTTAGAACATGTGAAAGGTGTCTAAATTATGATGGAATTAAAATTTTTGCCTGAACTATCCCTTTAATTTGGGCTAGTAACCAACCATCAATCAATACCCTGACAACCATTCAGGACACACAACTAACCACATAGCAGCATTCATTTAACCACACATAAAACCCGGTCCGTCTGGCAACAACTCTCATTGTGCTCTAATTTGCAGTTATTACAGTACTTCTTTTTCCAGATGAACAGTGTTGCAGAGGCATTGTGGTTGTGTGTGCTATAGCAGTGTGCCATGAGATGCTGAGTGAAATTTCTGAGGGTTTCATCATTCCGTGTGTATTGATGTGCAAGTATCACATCGCCTGCCTGAGTGCTTGACTCGCTCTCTAATTTTAATATCTTAATTGCTTCTTCTCGTCTGTGTGTATGTATGTGTGTGTGTAGTGATTCTGGAAGGGGGAGCAGTCTGTTAGACAGAGCTGTTGCTGACCGTCGCCAGCTGAACGCCATGACACTACCTGACTTCAGTGATCCAGAGACAGGTGAACACACACACAGAGGCACAAAACACACACACTCAAATATCTGTATCTCCATGGCTATTGTGGTAATGTTTTTCTCCACCCACTGCCTTTTTTGGTGGGTTTGTACCAACATGGCAACGGACATCAGCTTTCTGTCGTTTTATCTGCATTTCCTGCATGTCTCTCTCTCTCTTAAAACACAGATTTAGATATATGATGAGCTTACACGACCGTGATGTAATTGAAAATGGAAAGCTTTTGATCCACATGGACGCTGATCTGAGAAAAAAATAACAAAAAGTGTTATTATTACAAATTATTACATACATATATTACGTTTGCCTCGCCAATAGTTGTTTATGTCACTTTGTAAAGTAACACTGCAGTCTGCCGTTGTTGTTTTGGTTGGTAAATGGCAAATCTCATGCTGTTTTTTTTGAATGATAACAGAATTTTGGGCAGAGAATGATGGGCAGTGCAGCAGATTCCACTGTTGAATAAAACAATGACTTAAAACAATGAAAATCATCGACTTATCAGAATTCCCAGTCTATGATAGATGATAGCTTATTGCACTTTGTAATGCACTGCTGTGACCCATGAAGATCGATTGGATGGAAATCGATTCTTTTAATTCCATTTAATAGAAGCTAAGCTCTAAATAGATTTTGATACAGCTTCATTAATACAACTGTCCATATTTACACATTGGTAACACCTGAGCAAACTTAGCTTGGCTTGTTTAGAAAATGATGAAATGTTATGGCCCTTCTTTCATCAACAAACCTGTAAATGAACCTGTAAATCTTAAAAGAGCCTTTATGTAACCATTCATGACTCATTTTACCGCTAAATTCACATTATTTTTCCCAGTGTCTCTTGCAGCAAGAAGAGTAATTAGAAAAAGCAGGCTGAAATGAGTGCAGGTGTTTATTTGCTGTGTTTGCACATCAGTAATGGTGGAGGGTTTCTGTGCTGTGTATGCAGACAGTAAACATGTCATCTTGCCTCCGTGAATCAGCAGTTACCCATTTCTTCCCAATCCTGTTTTCCTGCTCCAGCTTTTCTGTTCTGGTTGTTTGTTTTAATCATTATTTAGCTTTTCTATTATTTTAGGGCTGTATTGAGTTTAATTAATATACACTCACTGGCCACTTTTTTAGGTACACCTGTCCAACTGCTCATTAATGCAAAATTCTAATCAGCCAGTCACATGGCAGCAACTCAACACATTTAGGTATGTAGACATAGTCAAGGTCTGCTGCAGTTCAAACCATGCATATGAATGGGGAAGAAGGGATTTAAGTGACTTTAAACGTGGCATGGTTGTTGGTGTCAGACAGGCTGGTCTGAGTATTTCAGAAACTGCTTATCTACTGGGATTTTCACACACAACCATCTCTAGGGATTGCAGAGATTGGTCTGGAAAAGAGAAAATATCCAGTGAGTGGCCGTTCTGTAGCCACAAATCCCTTGTTGATGCCAGAGGTCAGAGGAGAATGGCCAGACTGGTTTGAACTGATAAAAAGGCAACAATAACTTAAATAACCACTCGTTACAACCGAGGTTTGCAGAAGAGCATCTCCAACACCTTGAAGCTTGAGGAGGATGGGCTACAGCAGCAGAAAACCACTCTGAGTGCCACTCCTGTCAGCTAAGAACAGGAAACTGGGGTTACATTTCACATAGGCTCACCAAAATTGGACAATAGAAGAATAGGAAAACATTTCCTGGTCTGAGGAGTCTCGGTTTTTGCTGCGACATTCGAATAGTAGGCTTAGATTTTGACGTCAACAACATCCTGCCTTGTATCAATGGTTCAGGCTGGTGGTGGTGGTGTAATGGTGTGGGGCATATTTTCTTGGCACACTTTGGGCCGATTAGTACCAATTGAGCATCGTGTCAACACCAAAGCCTACCTGAGTATTGTTGCTGACCATGTCCATCTCTTTATGACCACAGTGTACCCATCTTCTTATGGCTATTTCCAGCAAGATAACGCATCATGAAATAAAGTGTGAATCATCTCAGACTGGTTTATTAAACATGACAATGAGTTCACTGTACTCAAATGGCCTCCACAGTCACCAGACCTCAATCCAGTAGAGCACCTTTGGGATGTGGTGGAACGGAAGATATGCCTCATGGATGTGCAGATGCCAAATCTGCAGCAACTGCATGATGCTATCAAGCCAATATGGACCAAAATAATGAGGAATATTTCCAGTACCTTGTTGAATCTATGCCATGAAGGATTAAGGCAGTTCTGAAGGCAAAAGGGGTCCAACGCGGTACTAGTACGGTGTACCTAATAAAGTGGCCAGTGAGTGTACTTTGTAATATGAAATGCTTACAAGTCAAGAGTATTAGTTTCATTAATTATATAGTTCAGATTTATTTTGAATTAACACTTTTCTATAAAAGCCCAATATATTTTAAATCTTTTCCTTCTAAATTTACTGGGATAATTTTTCTCTCAATATATGTTTTCCCCCAATTTTTTTGTTTTGTTTTTGTCATTCACATCCCCTGTTCATTTTCTCATTTTTCTTTCTAGCCTCTCATGCCTCCTCCTCTCTCTCGGGGTCAGAACCTGTATCTCCTCTTTTTCCTCTTTCATCCCTCTATTCTCCACCTCCACCCAAGGCCACAGAGTCCACCCAGAGGCGCAGCAGCCATGCTTTCTGTGACCACGTCCCCCGCCGACGCTTCTCCTCCGCCAGTAATGCACCCTGTTTCTTGTGTGTGTGTTTGCAGCCAATACCCTAGCACCAGTCCCCTTTTGCCAACCAATCCCTGCCCACTAACCACTCTGCTTTGACTGAATAAACTTGCCTATAAGCCTAATTCCTTTGGGATTTGGTTAAGTGTTTGGTGACTTGTTTGCTGCTGCAGTTTGGATGATAATTGAAACCTTGTTTAGGTTTTGGAGCACTCTTTTGGAAGATTTCATACTCTACATATAGTCATCCAATAATGGGTTTGTATTGTTGTGAAGTTAACCAATCCAAGAAGCGTATTTACCACCAATTGTCGGGCCAAATTGACAGTTTTTCTTTTCGTTTTGGAAGCACATTGCAGTAATGGCAAATACAAGAAGAAGAAAAAACAATGATCTTGTACATCTATGTTTAGGTCTGTAAAGGAGTCAGACGTACAGTTGCAGAGTTATGGTGTGTCCAGTTGTGGCTAATATCAGACATTAATTGAGTACAGGGGCCGATTTAAGACTCTTAAATGCCGCTGGCAGAATGATGTGATGGTGTGGGTTCAGAGATCCAGTGGCCCGTGAGACTGACACTAAGCTCTTAATCTCCACTGAGAGGCTCCTGGGGAAACGACAGACCGAGAAGCAGTGACACTTGCTATCAGCTCGCCGTTTAAGACCCGGGATCATATCCACTAGTAACATCAGAGAGAGAGAGAGTCCATCAGGAGATTTCCTGTGTTAACTCAAACTCGCTCATAATTCGGTTTTGTCACCTTGCTCTTCAACTAAGATGTTTTCTGCTTCTGGCCCTGCTTGCATTTTGTATAAACATCTGCTTCAGGTTTTCCAGTCAGACGAGACCCATTGGTGTTTACACCTGGTATTTATTTACATGCATTTCCTATGACCATTTAGGGTCAGATTTGGATGGGAGAGTTTGCATAATATAACATCAATATAAAGCACACTACTTTTAAAAATCAATTTGGTGCTGAAAAGTCTTTTAACAAACTATTTGTAGAATTCAGAAACTCGTATAAGGAACACCTATGGCTGATTAGATGAATTATTGTTTGTGCTTGTACTCGTGCACATGTAACATAAGAGACTTAAAGCTGATTTATACTTCTGCATCAAGCGCATGCGTAAAAACCTACTGCCTGCCAGCATTTCGCAAGTGTTATTGCAGAGCAACACAAACAGCACCCAGAAGTATAAATGCAAGACTACGCGCTAGGCAGGTGCCCTGGATCATGCCGATCACTCGACGCAGGAGTATAAATCAGCCTTTATTGTGAATTGTTTCCTCTCAATGACAATATAACTGAAGCAAAGTAGAGAGAAAACAGCAATTAAGGAAGCATTTTATCATAGTCTAATCCATGCAGAGTTTCCAGGGGTCGTGGAATTATTGGAGCATCATGGATTATAAGGTTTATTCCAGTCATTGAAAGTCAGGGAGTTTTTATTTGTCCAAGTCATGAAATATCAAGAATTTTTGTTTGTTAATTAAAATTTTAGTTTTATTAAAATGTAGTATTTTTTTTACACATTGTCTTGATTCTTAACACATTGTTTTAGTTGGTTTGCCTATTGTTGTGGGTAGGCTGTTTTGTTTTTGTTTGTTTTTTTTTTTAAGTCAAAAAAGTCCAATGCAGTCACTATACCTGTAACTATAGCTATACCTGTTAACTTGCGAAAACCGGCCAGAAATAATTCAAGAGCTTAGACTACAAAACCACTTAATGCTATTAAATTTGTGAAAAATTGTATTCTGGCCCAATCTATTTGAATATTATGCAAAGCACAACAGTGCCCTGTTTTCCTTCCATTTTACGCCATGACAATTCAGCATTTTAGTCAGGGGAAGTCACTGGCATAATGTTAGAAGACTAGTTATCTCAAATTACTTCATGATGGTTTGACTATAACACATACTGAAGTCTATAGACTAAATCTGAATTTATTTTAAAATATGACTCTTCTTTGAATTCATTTTGTTTCTTTGCCTGGCACTGACGTTACAGTGAGTGCACGATAGCTCTTATGGCATTATTCTGAAGCGTTTGTTTTGTCTGTCACAATATGCAAGAAAGATTCTCGAGGCCATGCAATCACATTTTTAATGTCTAAAAGTCTTTATGCTTTCAAACACAACTAAAAAAGACAGAGAAAGTTTTATTTTTAAAGATTTGTTACATGCTGTTCTAATGGTTTTGGAAAACTTTTAAATTTAGAGTGCATCTCAATCAGTTGCGTACATGAAATCAGTCACTGTTAAGGGCAGTAATGCACTGACAGTGATATGAGGACGTCCTCGTTGTACAACATCACAAGTGGAATTTATAAACAATAGCAGAACTATTATTTAGCATATATCAATTTTGTGAGATCTTTAAAAGTGCATTATCGCTAGAATTTTCATTTAGCAGCAGCATTTCAACTATTAAACAATTATAAATGCTTGCTAGATTGTTCCTTAACCTATCTAGCTTTGTTCGTTCATGTTAAATATAAATAAATATAAGTTTATTTTGTAGAAAAACATCGCTCGTGTTGTGACATTTGATGAATTGGTAACGCAATTAATTTTTTTTATGGTACATTGTGCGACTTTTCAGCGAACATATCATTTCAGGTACACTATAATTTAATTTAATTTACATCTGCAATTAAGACAGCACTTTAAATGGCTAAATCCCTGATTTGTTTTCTGACTACTGAACAAGGAAGTTGATGGAGACACAATCTTTGATTATATGTTGACAGCAGCAAATCTAAGTATGTTTTGATATGGGGAGATGAAAGTTTCTATATTATAACCACTAACATGGGTCACATGAAGCACGTCTTAGCCAATCACATAGTGGCTTTTATTCTCAATGCCTGCTGGCTTCCATAAAGGCAGTTTTAGTATTAGCCCTTATGAATTTTAGGCTAGTGATTTCAGGCTTGCCTTCAGTAAACTTTGATATAATCATACCATTCAAAACACCAGGTGTAAACAGGGTCTAATTATACTGTCTGTCTGCCTTTTGTAATGCTGTGCATGTGATTCAGGCTCTCTGCTGTGACTTTTCTCCATGTTTGAGCATCCGAACCATTGTATTTACAGTAATGAAACACATGCACCTGCCTGTCTGTTTGTGGAGAGCTTTGCAATGACAAATACAGGTTACCAGTCCATAACCTACACTATAATCAGAACTCATGACACTAGTGTGTGGTATAAGATGACAAGATCTTTTTATTATTATTTTCTTTTATATTCTCTGTGTTTCTGTGAACTTTCTGTTGTTTTATGATGTTGTTGTTGTTGTTTTATTTGAATTTTTTATGAGTAATTGCCCCCTTTTTTGTTGTTCTTTTTGGTTTTCAAGGCAACCTTCCAGATGCTTTCTTTCATGGTTTTGACTCCTTTATTGGGGTTTGTAAGTAACTCTTGCTGTTACTGCTCTGTTACACACACTCACACACACACACCTGCTTCATTGCCTCACTGGCCTTCTCCCCTTTGGCCGAGTGCACCCTCCACCTGTCTGAGAAGACACTCCAACACACTCTGCCATAACGTGTTCTATGGACGCGTTGCCTCTTACCTTTTGTTTTGCCCTCTTGTTGTGTGTCCTCTCCTGGCGTTTTGTGTCTCAGGCCTCTTTGTGCTGGAGAGAGACATAAATGCACTCGTTTGGCCTCAGTTCTTAATAATTAAAGAGACAGTATTGTTCCTCCAGGCCCTTCAAGCGAGGTTTGACACATACGGCTGCTTGAGCCAAATGGGTACACAAACAAGATTCTGGCTCATTAGTTGTAATGATATAATTGCTTATAATTACTACACTTGATATTATTGTTAACAGTATGGCAAGGATCATCACTACTGTTGTTCATAAATGGGGTTAGTGCTTAAATAATATAAAAATAATATTGTAAAATGTGTTGGGCGTAGAAAAGACTTGAAAATGTTTTTGAAAGTAATATCTTTTGCTCACCAAGACTGAATTTGGTTTCAATTTGGTCATTAAAATTGACTAAATGAAATGTTTTAATTTTAAAATGTAATATTTACCCCAAAGCTTCTGAACAATAATCAGTACTTCTCGTTTTCATATAAAATGCTGGCCGACAATGACACTATTTGTTTTTTTAAGCGTTTTCTAATATATAAATTGGTTCCGAGATTAAAAAATGAACCTAAATACGTTTGGTGCCTCGGGAGAGCAGTGACCTTGTCTAAAATGCGCTCTAATTTTTTAACCATTAATCCAAAATTAGATTTAAGCTCTTTTAATTCCATTTGACAGTCGACAGTTTAATCCCAGTTGAAGATTATTGTTTCATTTTATTCGAAACCTGAGTGAAGTTGACAACGTTTAGAAGGACTTTTACTGATCCTGTAATCATTTTGAAAGTTGTTATTATTCAAATATTTATTATTTGTCATTAGGGACACTTGATATAAAGTGTGTGTGCGCGTTATCTGATGGAATGACACCCAGATCTCTGGACCGTAGATCACGAGCTCTAATTTCCTTTAGTGTCTCACATTTAGCAGCTGTTTCTCATGGCTCTGTTAACACAGCGATGAAACGTTTAAGAGGACGCAAGCATCGGTGTCATGATCCATCTGAGTGATGCTCATTAACTTTTTCTAGCGATAATAATACATGCGTTTTACTTCTTGGAGCTTTTATGTTATATTTGTTCAGTTAGATACTTGGTCACACTGCTTAACTTTACGGAACAGTGCAGTCAGAAGCAATTCAGTTGTTTTCGATTAAGATCATTTGTTTACACCTCTTACATCTTCTAGATGTGCAAGCAGGATGTTTGTAAACTTGTCTGGTCATGTGACATTGATACATTTGAATCAAAATAATCTTAAATTTTTCTTTCTTTATTTAATAGTTTTATAGCTTTCAGAAATAAGAAAAAGACAGATTAGAATTTTAGGACTTGACATTCATGACTGCGTTTAAATTAAAATTTACAATGATTATTTTGTAACTGCACTAAACAATGTTATTTTTAAGGTGAACAATTAATCAGTTTCATTTTGTTAGCATTTTTTTTGTTTTAAATCATTATTTGACCATTTGCTTCTGCTCTGGAATGGCAGTCCTTCTCAGATGATGTCAGATTGACGGATTGGGATTGAAATATGCTTAGCTACGCTGCCCCAACAAAAGTAAACAAAAGGATTTCAAAAATAAAATACCAGCTGATCTCAATATTTAGTTTCAGTTGGAATTCAGCAAAGTGAAATAAGCGTCTGCAACAACTTTCAGTCCACTTTAAATAATTATGGGAACAGACTAATAATACAGTACTTGAACATAAATAAATAAACAATTCCATAGCTAAATCCATTACAAGTGGGAAGTTCCAGTTGGTGCTGGTGAAGAAAGTACTGTCTCTTTTGAAGCATATCTGCTTTTTATGTGCGTGTGATGCCTACTCACTTTTAGCATGGGGATCCATGCTCATGCTTTGTGCAGGCTGGTCTGATGCACCATGGGAGTCTGTTTGCGTGTGCACACGCATGTGCTTTAAAGAGATATGAAGCTGTTGACTCTTTATTAGAAAGCATCTCTCAACCTCAGCCTTATAAAGTGATGACAGCTCTTTGACCTCGATGGCCTGTTGACTTCAACTACTTAAGTAAAGTAAGAATTATTTAAAGCTGCAGCGTGTGACGTTTGATGCTATACTAGATAATATAGCTACAAATGGGAACGACACCATTTGAAAGATTAATTTGTGATGTATATGCTTATGAAATAAATGTATTTCATTTTTTGAACGTTACATACTGCAGGTTTAAATAGAAACTTACACGGATATTTCACACAGAAACGATTGTTCCAACCAGTATGACTTCTTTGTGTGTATAGATTGTATCAAGTGCTACAATTTCGAAAAGTTTACTATATTATTCAAGTCTTCTGAAATCATATGCTAAAGTTTAAATTTTACACTATATACAAGCCTTGTGAAATCATCTACTGAAGTTTCAGTTATTTTTGCTGAAAATTGATCCATCTATCATTACTTTAAAATTAAATTTGATTATGTGCATATATGCTTATTTACATACCATTAAAAAGTTTGGGCTCTGCAAGATTTTTTAAATGTTTTTGAAAGAAGTATGCTTATGCTCAGTAAGGCTGCATTTATTTGATCAAAAATAAAGTAAAACAGAAATGTCAAATATTTCAACATTTTAAAGTAACTTTTTTTCAATTAAATTTATTATCAAATGTATTTTTTTCTGTGATATCAGTTTTGAAAGCAAGATGTGCAGCTTAATATTTTGAAATGGAAACTATGATTTTCTAAAATCTAATTAACTAATTAATCAAGGTAATGTGTCCCTGTTGAATAAAAGTGTACATTTCTTTCAAAAAAAATCTTACTGACCCCAAATCTTTGATATGTTAAGACACATAAAGGTATGTGGTGTCAGGGAAGTCATAAATGTTGGAACAACTCAAAGAAACATAATCAAATTTCAATTTGTGTGATCCATTTTCCTTTAAATAGAGATTATTTGTACCTTGGTAGAAACTAGAACAGCCATAAATGACTGTTTCTTCGTGTACCAAATGTCTGCTTCATGGTTTAACCTTGTTCATTTATTCTTGTGGCCTCCATGAGTTGTTTTTTTAAGGCAGTCGTATAGGACATTCATGAAGAGATCCCCTGGAAGCCTTTTAAACTTCGTACAGATGGGGTCAGATTCCCAGTGTTTGGTCCAGTGATCCATGGCTTTGTTCGCTGTCACCATAGAAACACTAAAGATAGGAGCAGCAGCTATGGATTTGACTCAACAGGCTCATTTCTAAAGAGAAAGAAACTGAGATGTACAGGGATCGATTTCAGGCCCAATGTGTTTTATGTCCCGCTGGCCCGCTCGATAAAGTCCAGCCTATGACTCACAGAGACTCTTGAGGATCCTAATATGTTCCTCTGAACCCCGACGGAGACTTTAATGACCACGCTGATGCCTCGACCACAAGCTCTGCTGGGCAGCCGCACGGCCAGACAAATAGGGATTCTATGATCGCTGAACTGCAGGGGCCAATTTCATTTTGGGTTCAGGAAACTGATGTGGTGTCTTCGGCTCACTCTCAGCAGTTCATCTCCTGAATCTTGCAAATTGAAAAGAGGCCGAGCCCAAATGCCGAGTTTATTGGTGAAACTGTAAAAGGAACTGAAAGTTCGGTCATTTACAAACCCAAATTATTTAAATTACCATTCAAAAGTTCTGGTTGAGAAAGAAATTAGTACTTTTATTCAGCAAGATGGATTAAAATGTATCACATTGTTCAGAGAATGTATACAGTGTATTATTTTGAACATTCTATTAAAACATACCACCATTTTTTAAAGTATTAAGCAGCACAGCTGTTTTCAGCATTGATGATAATAATAAGAAATGTTTTGGAGTATCGAATTAGCATAGATGACACTGAAGATCTCAGGAATGATGCTGAAAATTCAGCATAGCAATTGCAAAAAAATATTTTAATTGTATAATATTTAAAAACAAAACTGTTATTTTAAATTTAAGTAATATTTATTACTACTATTTTACAGTCATTTTACTACCCATTTTATTTTTAATTAATAAATGCAGTGTTGGTGAGCATCAGATTTTTTTATTATTTTTTTCCTTTAAAATCATTAGGAAATCTGGTAACTGAAAGTTAGCGTACTTTAAACCATGGATAGAAACTTTTTATGAGTCATATCTAGGGCCACGAGGAATCTGCGCGTGCAGAATTTAGCAGATTTCCGCAGATTTTTTGCCCATCATTGATTCTGTTTATTTACTTGTATAAATGTGTGTAAATATATATTTAGTCAGTTTTCAAATTAATTTCAGTAATATTATTGACTAATATGAAAATATTCATGTGATTTATTTACAATACAGTTTGTAAAGTACTATTTTTGGTGTTTTAGTAGAGATTTTATATGAGAGACTTGCTTTGTTTACCAAATAAAGTGGATCTAATTAGATTCGCATTGTAAACATTAAATAAATGTTAAAAAGGTGTTACTTTTTATTTCATATATTAAGTTTTTAGTTATGATACTCCCAAAATAATTCCGCAGGAATCCGCGGATTTTGAACAAAATACTCCACAGAAATAGCAAAAAATGTCCGCAGATTCCGTCTGGCCCTAGTCATATCATGCAATTAAAACGAATGGAGACTATGGCAGTAAATATTACAGTAAATCTATAAAAGTGGTCAGTATGACTTACAGACTATATTTCAAGACTTCTGGTAACTGAAAATGCCCTGCTTTAAAAAAAAAACAGTTGCTTATAGCTGACATTTTTCAGATTTGGTTTGTAAATGACTAGGTCTTTTTACTCTGATCCTTTAATTGTATCATTGGTCACATTCTCAAATTGATAAACAATGTAATTAATGATTGAAATTTCACTATTTAAGCTGAGCACATAGGGAAAAAAAACAGCCTCATTTCTTTTGCTTTGTTGCTCAAGTTTTTACTTTGTATGTTGCAGCCAGATCCTTCAAAGTGCTAGATTTATTTGTGAAATGTTGCAGCAAATGTACGAAGCTTCACTTACCCTTATGTAGTTTATGTGCGTTTAAGTGGTTTCCTCTTTTTGGGAAGCCGCGATGTTGGATATCTGGATCC
This sequence comes from Danio albolineatus, assembly GCA_903798035.1. NCBI lineage: Eukaryota > Metazoa > Chordata > Actinopteri > Cypriniformes > Danionidae > Danio > Danio albolineatus. The sequence continues at coordinate 175,378 of CAIGQQ010033238.1, forward strand.
TTGTCATGCTGTTTCTTTACCCTTGTGTTTCCTACTTTAAATCCTCCTGGCGCTAACATCTGTTTTCAGTGGTCTGACCACAAGTGCTTAGCTGACACACATTATCATGTCCACCTGCTAGTAAGATTCATTTAAATGTGCCTCTTGTGACCACTTGTGTTCTTAGGTCAGTAGGTGATGAAGGAAATTTTTAAGTACATATAACCATGTTTACAGTATAAAAACAATACAATCAAATGTGTTTTCAAATACTTCTGGAAGAGGTCAAAAGTGGACAAGCTCAAAACCTTTTAGACACCGTTTGCACTTGTATTTATTGTCACCTACTTGTGATTGGATTGACAGTAACACATCTTAATACCAGGTGTAAACTAAGATAGATACAACTAAAGATTTAATTACTACAACTAAAATACACGAATAATACTACTGATTCAGCTCACCTAAAAATGAAAATTCTGTCTTCATTTACTCACTCTTCACTTGTCACAAACCTGATTGAGTTTCATTCTTTCTGTTAAACACAAAATAAGATATTTTGAAGAAAGCTGGAAACCTGTAACCATTGAGTTTCTATAGTATTTGTTTTTCCTACTATGAGTATCAATGGATACACTTACCAAACATTCTTCAAAATGTTTTCTTTTTTGTTCAGATGAATGCAAAGGTTTGGGAAAAAGTGCAATGTAATTAAACAAGTACATTTTTATGTTTGGGCGAACTATACTTTTACACTAAAAATATATATATCAGAAAATTAGCAGCTTTTCGTGTTTTGTGATTCATATTTTAATTTCTTCCATTTATTTATGCTTTTGAATTTTATTATGAGACATTGATCTTTCTTCCAACAACTTTTAACCTTGAAAAGTTTGAAAAGGTGTCTTTTATTAACATTTTTAATAGTTTAAAGTGATAAATTGTCTGTGTTGGTGTATAAGGCGGTACAAATACATTTGTACTAAACTGGCAGTACATTTTCTGTTATTTTACAGTATTATTTCTCTACATATTACTTCTCATACATTATATTATTTCAAACTATTAATAAAGTCACTTTGTTAAAATGTAAAGCTGAATTTTTAACATCAGAAGTCGACAGAGCAGAAATCAAAATCCCATAATGCAGTTCACAACCATAAATATACAGTACACACTTGTGAAGCACAACAGAAACAGAAACTGTTAAGATCATTTTTACAGTGGATACCAGTGTGAGATATTTTTTTTTTAAATCTATTTTTATTTTTTAGCTTATTTGTATTTTTTTGTGTGTGCCTGTCTCATTTATTAATGGATTTTTATTTGTCTTTTTGCTTTATTTTGAGTTTTAGTACATTTCACATTTTTGCTTTTTTGGTTTTTCATCTGATATTTTATTTCCGCATTTAAAGTTTTAGTTACCAAACTATACTTCTGAGAATGGAGTTTATCTGCAATGAACTTACTGCAAGGTGATTTAGAATTAATTTGAATAGAAACAAAGTTCCAGTTCTGTGTTTTCACACTACGAAGCATGACCCATAAAGGCTGCTGTGTTATGGATATATGCCATAGATCAACTGTGCCAATGCAGTGCCAATGCTCCTGTCTGTGTGGTTGCCAACTGTCTGTGTTTGCACTGCAGGTTCTGTTCATGCCACCTCAATAGCAGCATCCCGAGTGGAGCAGGCACTGTCTGAAGTGGCCTCCTCCCTCCAAAGCAGTGCCCCAAAACAGGGACCCCTCCACCCTTGGATGACCCTTGCCCAGATCTGGCTGCATGCAGGTACTGTACAATCTACATCCATAAGCCTAATTTGCATCCTGTTAACATAAATCACAACCATATGATATTTCTACACTGTTTAATAAATGGTATATTCTGTAGTTTCGCTATAAACTAACCACTTTAACAGACATTAAGGAAAACAGATCATGTTTTAATATAGTCAGCTTATTCTTTGCTGCTTTGTGAACACAGGTTATTATTAATAGCAGCCTTTGTCCAAGCAAATACATTAGGAAAACCACATCCAGCAGGATTGAATTACCCATCTGGATACTTTTGCTCTCTGCCTACAGTCCGCGCTGAACAACAGACAAACCGTTGTACTTTATTGTGAATATGGCTGATTTAAATGCTGTGAAGTTTAAGAGAATTCTGCATATTAATGGAGATAAAAATAACAACTGCAGGGTCATGTATTTGATTCCTGGGTCATGCAAATACTGATTTAAAAAAGCTTGAATGCATGGAAATTAAAGTTAAGGTTATTATTGGTTAAAGTTGGTAATTAGTGTTGATGGGAATAAACAACAACAACAACAACAAAAACATTTGTTATTTGTTCATAGAATTAACATTTTCTTATCAGTATTGAGAAAATTACTTTAGAAAGTAATGCATTACAATATTGAGTTACTCTCAAGAAAGAAACTATTTGTGTTACTTAGTTACTTTTTATGGTACGGAATTCGTTACGTTACTTTTGAGTTACTTTTGCTTTACTGTTTATAACCATGCTGATGCCTGATCTCTTTCAGAGCTTGTTTTTTCTTTCCTTTTTTTAATAGAGAAGTTTTAAAAATAACAACACACGGTATAATCTTCATTTACCTTAAAAAATAAATAAATAAATAAAAAAGATTTTTAGGATAAAAGAAAAAAAATCCCCCAAATTTTTTTTCAGGATAATGTTATCTGAGATCTTCCTGACCCCAGAGCAATAAATGCCATATATACAGATTAATGAAAGTTTAAAGCAATGTGTTGGCTACTTTAGTACTATTTGTCTTAAGTAAAATCACTGTTCAAGACAATCACCTTTTCCTTTTCTTCGATGCGTTCAAAATAATGAACACATTCTCTCATTGACTGTGTGATTTATTATGACTACTTTAATTTTAATTCAGCCATTTATTTTTTAAAGCTAGATAGTTCAAATAAAAAGTAACTCGCATTACATTTTCAAAAACGTAACTCCAATATTATTACTTATTTTTTAAAAGTAATGTGTTACTTTACTCGATACTTAGAAAAGTAATATTTATTACATAATTCGCGTTTCTTGTAATGGTTTACCCACAACACTGCTTATCATGTACTCAAACTAATGTCATTACAAACATGAAATGTGTTCATGTTCGGAACACAAATGAAAATCATTTTAATCAAATCTCTTCGATTTCTGTCATTTCACTGAAAATCTCCCAGAACTCTGACATTTTAAACATTAATACAGAGATTAAAGCTAAATAAACAAATAACAAATAAACGAGTCTTCTGAAGAGACACAAATGCTTTAAAAGATTAAATGATAAATGACAAATATTTAAAAGAAATTAAAAAAAGTTGATTTAATATTAGCTTTTATTTGTCAGTATATTCATTTGTGTTTTGGTTTGTGTTCTGAAGATAAAACAACCCCAATTTGCATTTTGGGTTGAACGAAATTTTTAAATGGATTTCCATGGGTGATTTAACTTTTTTTATTTTAATTTTCCTGAATTCATGCATCTTTTCTGTCAAATTCCTTAATTTTAACCCATAAATTCAGGTAACAGAACACTTTATGGCTATTGCCAGTCAAATGAATCCAGCGCCAACAAAAGTCATCTTTGCAAAATATTAGATGTCTTACTTTAAAATATAAAATTAGTTTTAAAAGTTAAAAGTGAGCATTTTAATGTGAAACATTGCTGTGATGTGAACAAACACAAAACGTATTAAAAATAATTGTCATTAACTGAAATAAATACAAATATCATATGAATAAATACAATTTTTCAATTAAATTGATATAGTAAAGTTTTTAAATCTACTCACAAAGATTGAAACTAAATGTTTAACTATTATAAAACTATTCTAAACTATTATAACAAAATGACTAATGCTTAAAAACCAAAGAGAAAACTGAAAATTAAAGTCAAATCATTAATCAAACAGAAAAAAATACTAGAAAATAATTTGGAAAATTAGAATTAGGAGAATTAGGAAAATTTTGCAAACCAAAATTGAGCATCAGTCAAACGACGTCCCTTTATTTGTTGTCTGCAAATAAGGCAATCGACTCTGTTACTAAGCCTAATTATTCTTTAACCAGCTTGACTGTTGCTGAGCCAAGTAAGGGAACCTTAGCAGGACTTGGCGAGGTGATAAAGGTGTCAAGAGCAAAGCCTGCTTACTAGTCACTTTCCCTGGAGTTTGTTGGCTGAAAACAGAGGACACCCTTCCAACTTTAATCTCCCATCAGCCTCATCGCGTTTTCGGAAGCGGTTAAAGCTGTTGCTGAGACTCACAATTCTTGTGCGACACACACACACACACACACACACACACACACACACAACTTAAGGATCATTCACAATAACAAGGCTTCTCTTAATCTTTGATTGTAGCGGAGGTGTATATTGGAATGGGAAAGGCAGCGGAGGCAACAGCGTGTACGCAGGAAGCAGCCAACCTGTTCCCCATGTCCCATAACGTGCTGTTCATGAAGGGTCAGGTGGCAGAGCTGCGGGGGAACGTGGACGAGGCCAAGCGCTGGTACGAGGAGGCGCTGTCCATCAGTCCCACCCACGTCAAGACCATGCAGAGACTGGTGAGAGAACACTACGCCACTTTACATTCACATTAAACCGACAGCTCACTCAATATCAACATATGCTGGTAATTTACTCACCAGTAGATCATTGAAGAAGTTTGTAACTGAAACTGTGGTCCTTGGTCATTCATAAAATACAAGTGAACAGATACCCATGCTTTGAGAGTCAAAAGAATATATAGTTATAGACTGTTATAAATATTTCCCAAGAAATGTTTAGCCGAGAAAGGTTTTTTTTCCAACATTATTGCCTAGTATACAGTAGTCAACATTCGAAGTGAATCAAAAATGTTTTTCAAGATTGTCCTAGGACAAGAATGGGTGTTGTTCAATAGTTTTAGGACAACTCTGATAAAAGGTGATGATCCAATTTAAATCTTCTGGAGAAAGTATTTTTGTTTGTTTCTTTGTTTGACTGAAATATACAGTATATGTACTACCTGACAAAAGTCTTGTCGTCAATCGCAGTTGTAAGAGCAACAAATAATAACTTGACTTCAGTTACTCATTTAGAAAAGTGGCAGAAGGTAGTTTTTGTTGAATTATCTGTTGAACTGCATCCCAATCATCACAAATACTGGAGAAGACCTATTGGAACCTGCATGGACCCAAGTTTTTCACAGAAATCAAGTTCGGTGAGGAAAAATCATGGTATGGGGTTACACTCACTATGGGGGCGTTTGAGAGATCTGCCGAGTGCATGGCAACATCAAAAGCCTTAGGTATCAAGACATTAGTGATGCCCATTACATTACAGACCACTGGAGAGGGCAAAATCTTCAGCAGGATAACACTACATCAAAGTTCCTGAAAGCAAAGAAGGTCAAGGTGCTTCTACATTGGCCAGCCCAGTCACCAGACATGAACATTATTGAGAATGTCTGGGGTAAGATGAAAGAGGATGCATTGAAAAATGAATCCAAAGAATCTTGATGAACTCTAGGAGTCTTGCAAGAACGCTTTCTTTGCCATTCAAGATGACTTCTTAATAAGTTATTTGAGTCATTGCAGGGATGTATGGATGCAGTCCTTCAAGCTCATGGGCGTAATACACAATATCAATTCTTTTTCCACTGCACCATGACTTTATATTCTATACTGTACATTATTTCTGTTAAGTGATGAGACATTTGTCTAAGCAAAGGCAGACCTTACTGTCCTAATTAAATAATTAAAAATCAAGGCATGATCATATTTTATTTTGGTAAAATAAGCGTAATCTAGAGGCTTTTGCCTTTCATATTGGCCGCTTCTGATACCAATTAATCAACTAGAAGTCAAGTTATTATTTGTTGTTCCTAAAACTTGGATAGGCGACAATACTTTTATCAGGTAGTGTACAGTATATTATACATACAGGGTCTATAAAATAAAAAAATCATCATACCCTTTTGAAATAATTACTTCATTCGTCAAAAAGCCTGAAATCAAATCACATTCTAAATAACTTTTCCAGCCTTTAAAATGTTTTTGTAAACTTTTCCTAACCTGAGCCTTTCTACAACTTT
>CAIGQQ010033238.1:188054-202811 GCA_903798035.1 Danio albolineatus
GAGAGAGAGAGAGAGAGAGAGAGAGAGAGAGAGAGAGAGAGAGAGAGGAGCACTGTATGTGTGCACTTGAAGTCTTAGCAGTGGCAATCACAGAGCCAAACACACAACTGGAAAAGCTGTTTTATGATGTCAATAAATTATCACTTGTGAAACATTTGTGTTTGTGTTCAGGTATTTAAGAATATCTGCCGATGTTGTTGACTTTTGTCCTAATTGCTGCTTTTTCCCCTACAATTTTGTAATTTTCCCTTGTTTCTGTGTGCCTGTTTTATACTGTACACACAAGAGCTTATTCATTCAGAAGCTGCATTTTTTAAATCATGTCTAAGGGCGTACTACTATGCTATCCGAACCGTGCCCAGGCCTGTTTACCGGATCGTTTGAGAAGTGTGAGTGCTCTGAATCAGGCTCAGGCAGTTCACTTGAGCTTTGGCGCGGTACGCTTGTAGTGTGAGCAGTGTTGGGTGTAACGCGTTACTGTAATTAAATTACTTTTCCACTGAAAAAGTAAAGTAACTAATTACTGTTCATTTTTAGGTATTTTAATTACAGTTACTTATAATGTACCTGCGTTACATTGTAAAATAATTAAACTCGCTGAATAATCTTACACAATTTTATTAATTTATGTTCTAAAGGTAAAAGTAAACTCTGGCGCTTTAAAATCAACGTAGTGCAGATGCATGTAATTTCGCTGCGCGCCAGTTTGCTGCTAGTCATAAAGCGGAAGATGTCGGACTCACCTGAAGCGAGTGGCTCATTCATTCATTCATTTTCTTTTCGGCTTAGTCCCTTTATTAATCCGGGGTCGCCACAGCGGAATGAACCGCCAACTTATCCGGCATTTGTTTTACGCAGCGGATGCCCTTCCAGCCACAACCCATCTCTGGGAACCACATTCATACATTCTCATTCACACACATACACTATGGACAATTTAGCTTACCCAATTCACCTGTACCGCATGTCTTTGGACTGTGGGGGAAACCGGAGCGAAGCGAGTGGCTGTTTTACGAAATTAAAATAATCCCAGACAAGAACATTACAGTATTAATCAATTTATTTTTCCTCATTGCGCGCCTGCGTGCTGTAACGTGCGGCTTTTTCAAGGCTATCACGCACCTTACATGGGCTGGCTCATGAAGATTACTATGAGAAAGGCTAGGATGACTACGCAGATGTGACAGAGGGAGTCGGCGAATTTAACATGATTGATGCTGCTCTGTTTACAGAGTAATAACACACCTTTTGCTCGATCGGATCACAGGTAAACAAGAGAGACACAATCCAGTTCAAAAACATGCCGCATAAATCTTAAGCCTTTTGTCCACTTCCGATCATACTGCACAGGCTTTAATTCTAATACCGCGAAAAATAATGCTTTTTTTGTAAAGATGGCCTGATCCTGCCTGATCGATAGATATGCAGAATAATATTTAAGAAGGTTACATTGCATACTAAAAATTATTATGCATGTAATTATTAAAGATTTTTTTTTAAAGAATATAATAAAGATGATTCAGAAAACTAAAAGGCTAAACTATTTCATGTTTGACTCATATGTTTTATCTAAGTATTTATTATTTACAGAGTAAAATTTTTATTATTTGTCCACTCAAGGTTTATAGGGATTTCAAGAAGTATTTAGTTAAGTTACTTATTGAGTAATTAAGTTACTTTTCAGACACAGTCATTAGAAAAGTATTTTAAATACAATATTGATTAAGTAATTAGTAATTAATTACTTTTTTAAAGTAACTTACCCAACACTGAGTGTGAGTGCAAAGCGTGTCTGAGTCTGAAACTGAAGAGGAGACGTGACTTTTGGGGACTGTTTCATGTGTGTTTATTAATCATTCTTACTGTTCAATGAACACAAACTGTCGTAGATTATTAAAGACGCAAACCCCTCACTGCACGACAGCTGCACCTTTAGCAAACCTCCTAATTCCTGCAGCATGAGGACTTTATGATTGCTTATGAGCATCAACAGTGGCTGATCTGTTCGGCGAAATATTAGAATGTGTGTCACTGCATATCAAACGACTAAAACCATTTAGTGATATAAAGAAATCTCCACTGTGCTGAGCGAGAGCGCTTCTCTTAAACTGAACAGCGCATCATCGATGACGTAAGCGTGCTCAGGCCTGAATGTAATATGACTGCGGGCCGTCGGGGGAGACGGTAGGGGGGACAAGCGTGCTTCGGCCCGGTTCAAGGGAACTGTACATAGTGTGAGTACGCCCTTAAGAGGATTTTATTTCATTTTCCTTTGGCCTATTCCCTTTATTCATCAGGGGTCACCACAGCTGAATGAACCGCCAACTTATCCAGCGTATCTTTTACACAGCGGATGCCCTTCCAGCTGCTACCCAGTACTGGAAAACACCCATACGCTCATACACTACGGACACTTTAGTTTATTCAATTCACCTACAGAACGTGGCTTGAACCAGCGACCTTCTTGCTGTGAGGCGACAGTGCTAACTACTGAGCCACCGTGTCGCCTATGTCAAAAATATTACGTGTAGTTTTAATATTTGTTTTTTCAAACGCCTTAAAATGTCATTCAAGCCATATTAAGTGTTTTTTTTTCTTTCAAGCTTTTTTAGCTGTTTGAATGCTTTACCAAAACAAATTCAAATAGAAAATAAGTATCTATAAAAGGGTTATAAAAGCTCTACGTATAAAATGATTCTTTTATTTAATTTAAATAGTAGACGCAAGTTATCAACATCGGAAAAGTAGTGTTGTTAATGCAGTTTGGGGAATGTAAAATTTTTGTAAAATGTAAAATCATGTAAAGATTTTGTTATAATTTTTATTAATATTATTTTATTCATTCATTCATTCATTAATTTTTTTTTCAGCTTAGTCCCTTTTTTAATCAGGGGTCGCCACAGTGGAAGGAACTGCCAACTTATCCAGCATGTGTTTTATGCAGCAGATGCCCTTCCATCCGGAATCCAACACTGGGAAACACCCATACACTCTCATTCACACACATACACTACGACAAATTTAGTTTATTCATTCAACCTATACCACATGTCTTTGGACCTTTTTGCTGTGCTGTGATCGCATTATTATTATTAATAATAATCCTTCATTTATTTGTTTTCCTTTGGCTTAGTCCCTTATTTTTCAGGGGTGGCCACCGCGGCATGAACTGCCAACTATTCCAGCATGTTTTAACCATCGGATGCTCTTCCAGCCACAAACCAGTACTGGTAAACATTCCTACACTCTCACGCTCACACACACTCATACACTACAGCCAATTTTAGTTTTGCCCAATTGACCCATAGAGCATGTCTTTGTACTGTGGGGGATCTCCACATAAACACATGCAAACTCCATATGCCAACTGGCCTAGCTGGGACGAACCAGCAATCTTCTTGCTGTGAGGCGACAGTGCTAACCACCGTGTTGCCTCATTGTTAATAATATTATTAATAATAATGTTTTGAGGTTTTCACACTTTATAATTAAGCGTTAAGGATGGTCATTAGTTGTTGGATTTTTATTTGTTGTTGTTTTTTCAAAAAATATAATGTGTTACAAATTCTGTACTAAAATATTTCATTCAGAATATTTTATTCAGATAATTTCATTCTGTTTGGTATTAAACATATCTTTAAAAGTCTTAGAACTCTTAGAAACCTGCAGATAGCCTATTAGAGTCATGAGTTGTCAGAGATCTGAGAGGTGGGTTTTATAATTATCATTTAGTTTATTTGGTTGTACGTTGCCTTAAACTTTAAATGGAATGTTATTTTAATGCCTTGTCATGCCAACGGCAACACTAACACAGCTGAGTTTGTCACTTTTTGAGTTCCCTGACACGTTTACATGTTGTCAATCTTATGTTTTCTCAATTTGTCAGTGTTTTTCTATTTGCATTTGCTTTCTTAACATGCAGCGCGTTTGAACTCACTCTCAAATTTTCTGTTTCAAACACATGAAGTGAATTTCGGTTTTTCGAAATTGCTCAACACCAGTTCGTTCTTCAAATTAGCTTGAAGTATATCAGCCATTAGCATAGCCTCAGCAAAGCACTTTCGCTAAAACTGCATAGCGACAGTCTAGTTAGTTGAATGTAGTGAATAGTTCCTTTTCCATTGCACTGTAAACCATTTCAGAGTCCAATGAAGTGTGAAGCCAGGCACTGATTTAAGAAAAGACTACTTTTTGGGCCCACATTTAACTTCATTTCCTGTTACCCACATGTCTCCTTGCATGCCCTGCTCTCCTCAGCTCATGTATGTTAGATGAGTCCACTGTTTCCTTGACTTGTGCCATGCTTGAATACCTTTAAAAAGCTCTCAAAGATTGATGAAGGTCCAAAAGCTCACAAGCAGAAAAAAAAAGTAATGCCGAGAGAAAGGACGAGGGCAGCCGCCTCTGAAAAGCAAATGAATGACGTGGCCTAATAAAAAAGGACTCAGGGAGAAAGAAGGATATGAGGTGGGAAATGTACAAGGTGAATTATTTAATGCACTTACAAGCCTGTCTTAAACTAATGAGCGCTTGCTGCTTTACGGGACAGGCTGCGCTCCCAGGAGGATTCTGGGACGTACAAAGAGCTGCAGCAAGAGTTTGGCCGTTATTAAGAGGAGCGTTTTAGTGTTTACGCCTCTCGAGAGCTCTTCTTCGCCTCGTTCCTCCTGTAAAGCGCTGAGCATCATAAACTCGCCAGCACGGCCACACGCTGCTCTTTGATCTGGGTCAGGAGCGGCTTGAACCCTAATGAGCCCTCAGTGACCGCTCTGGCTTCTGCAAACACTAGTCCTGAGCGCTGCATCTCTGAGGGGATTCTTTTGAGCATCTTTGGTTGCGAAGCCTCTGTGTGGTCTGAAAGATGACTTAGAGGTTTGAACTGGTTTTAATGACCATTATATCATGTGGTATAGTTAAACCTTTTTATTTATACCCTATATGTATATATCAGAATCAGTTTTATTGCCAAGTGTGCTTCACACACAAGGAATTTGCTTTGGCTACAGAAGCTTCCAGTGTACATAAAGTGACAAGTGACAACACAGAATAAATACGAAAAAAGACGATAGACATTAAACAGAGATGCAGTCAGTCCAAAAAGATCTGGATGTTGAAATGTATGTACAGATATACAGTGGATACGGAAAGTATTCAGACCCCCTTACATTTTTCACTTATTGTTATATTGCAGCCATTTGCTAAAATCATTTAAGTTAATTTTTCTACCTCATAAATGTACACACAGCAGCCCATATTGACAGAAAAACAGAGTTGTTGACATTTTTGCAGATTTATTAAAAAAGAAAAACTGAAATATCACATGGTCTTAAGTATTCAGACCCTTTACTCAGTATTTAGTAGAATCACCCTTTTGATCTAAACTGCCATGAGTCTTTTTGGGAAAGATGCATTAATATTTTCACACCTGGATTTGGGGATCCTCAGCCATTCCTCTTTGCAAATCCTCTCCAGTTCTGTCAGGTTGGATGGTAAACTTTGGTGGACAGCAATTTTTAGGTCTCTCCAGAGATGCTCGATTGGGTTTAAGGCAGGACTCTGGCCGGGCCATTCAAGACTAGTCACAGAGTTGTTGTGAAGCCACTCCTTCATTATTTTAGCTGTGTGCTTAGGGTCATTGTCTTGTTGAAAAGGAAACTCTCGCCCCAGTCTGAGGTCCTGAGCACTCTGGAGAAGGTTTTTGTCCAGGATATCTCAGTACTTGGCCGCGTTCATCATTTTTCATCTTTCCCTTGATTGCAAGCAGTCATTCTTTACCTGCAGCTGAAAAACACCCCTGCAGCATGATGCTGCTTCACTCTTGGCACTGTATTGGACAGGTGATGAGCAGTGGCTGGTTTTCCCCACACATACCAAATATTTTTTGCTTTATTTTGACAAAAAAAGCAGTTTTTGATATTTTATTAAAACCAATTTTTTAGGTCAATATTATTAGCCCCCTTAAGCTAGATTTTTTTTTGTCTACATCTGTTGTCTACAGAACACGCCACTGTTATACAATGACTTACCTAATTAACACAACTTGCCTAATTAACCTAGTCAAGTCTTTATATTGCACTTTAAGCTGAACTAGTATCTTGAAAATATGTAGTAAAATATTATGTACTGTCATCACGGCAAAGATAAAAGAAATCAGTTATCAGAAATCAGTTACTAAAAACATTATGTTTAGAAATGTGTTGAACAAATCTTCTCTCCGTTGAGCAGAAATTAGGAGGAAAAAATATGCAGGGGTGCTGATAAATCAGGAGAGCTAATAATTCTGACTTCAGCTGTATGTTAGGATAGAGAAATAAGTGAACTAATGTATTATACACAAAAATTCTTCTTACACTGAACTAAAAAAAACACACACAGAACTGAAGAACCTGCTGCTCTCTGGGAAAATACTGAAAGAGATCCTGATTGGACTTGAGGCCCCCAATCGAGTAGAGCTTACTAACCCTGAAAGCATCTCAGAGATGTCTATTTGATTTTTGTGTTTACTTCTGGAAGATGTTTGAACACAGAAGATATTTTCCAGAAAAATGTACTGTAGGCATGGGCCGGTATAAGATTCTGACGGTATGATAACCTTGGATAAAAATATCACGGTTTCACAGTATGACAGTATTTTGTTTACTGCTCTAAAGTATAATCTTTTTAAATGTCTGGCTAAAAAACAAAACTTTTTTCCCCCTTTGAACACAATATATTTATTTGAGAAACATTCATTCATTCATTCATTTTCTTTTCGGCTTAGTCCCTTTATTAATCCGGGGTCGCCACAGCGGAATGAACCGCCAACTTATCCGGCATTTGTTTTACGCAGCGGATGCCCTTCCAGCCACAACCCATCTCTGGGAAATATTTGAGAAACATTTCAAATATTTTGGGAAAGTAAACATGCCAGGCTAAATAATTCAAGGGAATCATTGACACAGATGCCTTTACAATTTACACCTAAAAAACAAAACAAAACAAAAAAAGTAAATAAAAAATATCACCCATACCTTAGGAACGGTGTAGCAGAAAATTTTGGCAGTATGAAAACCTTGACTATTCCATACCGCGGTATACCTTGAAAACAGTTATCGTCCCATGCCTAACTGTACATCTAAAATACATCTTGCAGTCATATGTCTATCTAGGAAAGCAAGTGTCCAACATCTTTGCAATTATCATTAAGCGATAATTATTTAAGCAATGATGGGTTTGCAGCTTTTTCCTGGGATTTGGCATTCTGGATGGGTTTGGAAAGATTAATCCAACAGCAATATCCTCTCGCAATAAGTCATTCCAAAAAAAAGGTGACAGATGCTGGTCCCGCACTGTGTTATCCAGGTATCAATGGCAAGAAAATGATTCTTGTGTTCAGTTTTTCTTCTTTTTTTTGTCTTTTTCGTGTCTTTTTCACCAACTCTTGATAATTGGTTAGCTCAGTTCACTGCAAAGTAAAAGATATTTCCAGAACCAGTGCCACTGTACTAGGGTGCACTCAAAAAAATGATATGTTGGCTTTAATTAACTTTGTTTTGTCCACTGGTTCCACGTAACTGAGTTAAGTTACCTTAAAGAAAGAATATTTATTTTAGTGAACTTAAGTTAGTTACATCAAAGTAATGTAATGTTTAGTTCATTCAACATAACATTCATAATTTAGCTTTATTCAATGTAGTTATTTAAGTTCAATTATTCAAAAATTTATTTTGTTATGTTTAACCCAATAAAAAAACTGTTTCCGTTTCATTGAGTTTATTCAATAGTATGGGCTGTGTGTACTGACAGTTATTTCCTCTCACACACAGTGCTGTCAGCAATAGTTTATGCAGCATTATAGCACAGATAGAGCCAACAACAGTCAGCTTTTGTCGCTGCTAGTTCTTTGAAGTCCAGTGTTTCACTGCCTTTAGCAACTCTCTATCCTAAAAGCCACTGTGGCCATCTGTTAATGTCCGTTCCTGCTGGCCAGCACTCAGATGTTCGCTGCTTTTCAGGTTGTCTGCGTTGGTCAGCATCTGTCAAGGAATCGGCCTTAAAAACTTAGCAACGCCCTTTCAATCATTCCCCCTAATGCCAATGTTCAGAGCCTAATGTAAGGTAAAATGTAATATAAACATTCGGCGAAAGTAATCAGAAATTGTGAAAATCTAGTGATTATAAATGGATGTAATTTCTGCGATTTGGAATAAGCTCTCGGTTTAATCTCTGAGGGGGTCTATCTCTGTGTGCATGTGTGTTTGTTCTCTCCGGACCGTGGCTTGTTTTTTCATTGGTATTATTGCTGTGATCCTGTCATTGATTGGCAGCCCGGCTCAATTCTCACATCAGAGAGCACCCAATCAATACAAGAGTCTCCAGGTAGTTTGATTTGTGTTGGGTGAGCTCGCATTCTCACACGGCGATGGGAAAGTTCATCCGCGGCATCCTGTCAAAGCTTATACAGAGACATGAAGATGAACTTCTGTCATCGTGCTGTGTCAAGCACATATGGCTTTATTTATTCCGTGGGACATCAATTAGCGACCCTTCGTCTCTGGGATGTTTTTTTCTGACACATTTGTTATTTCTCTAGCAGATCTGCTATAGTGAATGGCCAGGGATCCATATGTCCTCTCATCACATGCCCGTCCACATGTTCGCTGGCGATTATGAAGGGTGTTGACATTGCGCAAGGACGTTTACTGTCATTTGCCTCAACAGTGTTAGCTTAGCATATAATGTTTACAGCGACTTTCGGGAAAGCTGGACTTAATGAAGGTTTGCGAGCCGGTGGAACAGTGAAAGGTGACTCCTGCGGCCGTCACACAGACTTAGAGTGTTGATGGCAATGTGTCATCTATCATCAGCAGATTAGAGAGAGCGAGACATGGAAATGTTGTGCATTGTTTTGGAGCGTGACAGCTTTTGGTGTCAGTGTCACACACTGAGCATTCTCAGGGGTTGTGACCCTTCACTCGGTTTGTGGGATCAGTGGTCTCAGTTTTGTGTTACCGTTTGGATCAGAATCAGCATTCCTGATGGACCTAACCGAATGTCTTTCTGTTTGTTGGGTCCCAAGCATCATTTCAGATTTTTTATTCAGAGATTTAAGGTGGCATAAAAAATAATTGTTTTTTATTTTAGCATATATCCCTTTCATTTTACCCCTTTTGCCTTCAGAACTGCCTTAATCCTTCGTGGCATCGATTCAACCAGGTACTGGAAATATTCCTCAAAGATTTGGTCCATATCTGACTTGATAGTATTACGCAGTTGCTGCAGATTTGTTGGCTGCACATCCATGATGCGAATCTGCCTTTCCACTACATCCAAATGGTGCTCAATTGGATTGAGATCTGGTGACTGTGGAGGTCATTTGAGTACAGTGAACTCATTGTCATGTTCAAGAAACCAGTCTGAGATGATTCGCGCTTTATGACACTTGTCCAGCTGGAAGTAGCCATCAGAAGATGAGTACACTGTTGTCATAAAAGGATGGACATGGTCAGCAACCCAGGCAACTACAATTCAATTCAAAATTAGTAGACTAAAACAGTGTTAGTCCAGTTTTCAGTGTTGGAGTTCAGTTTAGTTCAGTTCAGTGTGGTTTAATATTCACTACTGAGAGTCCAAACCCTAAAGAGCAAATCCATCGATGCGCAGCTCTACAGGTCCCGAACCATGCAAGCCAGTGGCTACAGCGGCGAGGAAAAAACTTCACCAATTGGCGAAAGTGAATAATTAAAAAACCTCAAGAGACAAAGACAAGGCAGGGTGGATTTATGGTTTCATGTTGTTGATGGCAAATTCTCACCCTAGCATCCGAATGTCCCGCTGAAATTGAGACTCGTCAGACCAGGCAACATTTTTCTAATCATCTATTGTCCAATTTTGGTAAGCCTGTGTGAAATGTAGCCTCAGTTTCCTGTTCTTTGATGACATATGATATATAGCTGATATATATATTAAATTCATTTTATTTATAGCCTGAATTATCTCCTAAAATATTTTTTAAATGCCTCAACACCAGCTAATTTATTTTTTATTAAATAAGTTTTATATAAAAAGTGTTTTTGTTTTAAGAAAATTGAATATTCATTGCATTTAAGGTACATTTTAAGTTTTGATACAATATACTTTCCGTATTATTAAACGACCAATGAATATAAAATGATAATCTCTTATTTGCATTTCTATCTGTCTTGCCGGCAGCTAGCTCTCTGCAACTCTCACATGGTCGCCCACTGAAGCTAAGCAGGGCTGCGCCTGGTTATTAACTGGATGGGAGACCACATGGGAAAGCTAGGTTGCTGTCGGAAGTGGTGTTAGTGAGGCCAGCAGGGGCGCCCAACCTGCCATCTGTGTGGGTCCTAACACCCCAGAATAGTGAAGGGGACTCTATACTGCTCAGTGAGTGCCGTCTTTCAGATGAGATGTTAAACCGAGGTCCCGACTCTCTGTGGTTGTTAAAAATCCCTGGATGTCCTTCGTAAAAGAGTAGGGGTTTAACCCTGGCATCCTGGCCAAATCTGCCCTCCTAACCATCCCCGTATCATAATTGGCTTCATCATTCTGTCTCCTCTCCACCAATCAGCTGGTGTGTGGTGTGCGGTCTGGTGCAAAATGGCTGCCGTCGCGTCATCCAGGTGGATGCTGCACCTTGGGGGTGGATGAGGTAGTAGGTACTACATAAATGTAAGGAATTATTAATTATTATTATTATTACGTTCAGTTATCAAATATCACATTAGATGGAATTCCAAGTAAATCCTTACAACTTATCACACAGCATTTCTATAAGAATCACTTTCTGTAATAAAAACATTTCATTAATCACATTTATCATTAACATTTTCTCTAATAAATACTAGTAATTGCTAACTAAAACACTCGTACTGCTGTTCCACTTTAAAATTGCTCAAGACTGCTGACACAAGGTGGTACAAATAGTGTATTTCCCTGTACAGAGTCGTCCAGTCTGAAGCAGCAGCAGATGACTGTCCTATCAGCACGTCCCTCCTACGCAAATACAAACATACACCAAAACCCTCACAATCTCCTCATCCATCCGTCCATCCATCCATTCCTGGCCTGGAAGCGTGGGAGGAGAAGGAACAGATGGAGACTGGGGAAAGAGATGGACATAGCAGGAACACCCAGTGAGAGAGAGAGAGAGAGAGGGGATTACGGGAAGGACTTACTGTACTTTGTTTAAAAAAAAGAAGAAAATTCAATTCAAGTTAATTAACTTTATTTATAGCACACATAACAGTGGTGATTGTCTCCATGCAGCTTTATAAAGTGGCAGGACTGAAGGCCCAAGTGAGCAAGCAAGCAAAGAAATGCACTTAGGCTGACGCGAGGATCCATCCTGGCAAGAGCTGAAAATGGAGAGGATTGATCAAACACACACTGCGCTGTAGTCCAGAAGGACAGTAAAGGCTCCGGGGAGAACTGGTCAACTGAGGAAATACATCAGTTCGATTTGTGCTCGACTTTTACTGAACCTTTCTTCAGCAGATCGATAAAATATTCTAATTAGCTAAATAAAAAATGAGGAAGAACCGAGATTGATTGGCTAAAACAAATTCACTATAAAGGCTGTGGCTGTAAACTGAAGCATGTTAAACTTTGTACAGTAAATAGAAACAAATGGATTAAAGTATTGTTGGTCTGACTTAAAAATAAATAAACTTGAAATAACCGTGTAATTAAGTTTTGTAATACTTTAAAATCAAAACAATTTTACCAAAATGTCACTTTTATGAAATATGTAACCTTTACCATCACAAATGATCATTTCTTTTAGTCGACAGTAGAAAAATATGTGAATATGAAATATTGTAATTTGCAGCTGGAATGGCATCCGCTGCGTAAAACAGATGCTGGATAAGTTGGCGGTTCATTCCGCTGTGGCGACCCAAGTAGCTGTACTCTTTCAAATGAAATACATCACATTTCTAAATAATTTTCAAAAGACTAAATTTTGGTTTTAAGCTTTAAAATATGTATATTTAGGATTCTTTGAATTAGGTTGCTAATTACATAAATTTGTACAAAAGTCCTGTCTGGTTCTTGAATCTTATTGGCTGATAGCCGTATGATATTCTGCAATACCAGCACTCGTTCAGCCTCCTCACCCTTCTGTACTACTCCACCTACATAGACATCAATAAACTCACTACAGTTTGACAAATGTTGCAGCTGTTTGACAACATAATGTACTTTTGAGTTTTTTTAGTAGAGAGTGTAGCTATTTAGATTGATAAATGTTTAGGATAGTGCCTATTTTAAATAGTTATCATTTTGGAGATACAGCGCGTCAGCATCCATCAGTCATACTGAGCAGAGCAAAGATAGTTGACGTTGTCCATCCACAAGATGGCGACAGAGACCGCATAATGAGCCCTTAAAGGAGAAAAACTAAGCATAACAGCTGATCAAATCATTATAAATCTGGGGACATTCTATGTCGATCTCTCTCTTTTATATGTTGTAGTGCTGTATTGATACCGTAGTAATTGTAGTGTATTGAGTGAGATGGGACATATCAAGAATGTATGTATTTTGCGTTGGCCACTCCACTGTTTATATAAGCTTGAACTACGTTTTGGTTGGCCCTCTGTTTATTTCTAATGAGTCTCCTGTTTTCGTTAGTGCAGACTAGTTCAGTAAAAAGAAAGAAAGAAGAAATGCCCGCATGTGTTTAGCGTTTTTTACTTTTCACAAACACAACAGTAACCTGGTAGGGTTTGCATTGCTTTGGCTTTTTCGGGGTTAATTATTGTGATCTCCCCATTGGAACAGAGAAATATTATCTCTGGCAATTCATTAATCTTTAAAGGTCAGCAATAATTTCATCATCACTTTAGACATTACGCTAGAGAATCATTCAGCTCTAAAGTGACATTAGTCAAGTTGGTGAAGTAGTAACGGTATCTGCTGTTCTGATGTCAGCTGCAGATGTGAATGAATGGCAGAAGAAAGTAGTTCCTCGAACAAAATAATTTTACACTCCCCGTGCTTGATTGTCTTTTTTTATATACATGATAATGCCATCAAACTGTTTTATAAATGCAATATCACACTAGTAGCAGTGCGATATGGCTGTATATTGTCACTGGTTGGCAGGGGCGTAGGAACCGGGGGGACGGGGAGATACGTCCCCCTCACTTTTAGAGACAGACCATTTAGAAATAGACGATTAATAATTATATAAATGAAAAACTCATACAGCTGTTCCCCCCACTTTTAAAATGTCTGCTACGCCCCTGCTGGTGGGACACTAAGAAAAGCACATCTCCCACCAGTGCCAATGTAAAGCCATATCAAACTGCTAAGAGTGTATCTCTTAAGTGACGTCATGACATTAAAGTTATAGCCGAGGCTACAGTGCGCAAATAACTTGAACAAGCAGCCTAACATTATCTCTGTTGTGTTAAGCAGGCTTTCTCATTACTGGAGCTCTGCTCGGCAGTCGCGTTCACTTTTCACTCGGCAATGGTGAGTACACGCAAAATGATGACAGAATGCTATTTTTTAAGCCTTGTCATTATAGTTAATACTTCAAAGGTTGAGTTAAGAGCCGATTTAGCAAAGTTTCCACCCCCTCTATGTTAGTTACTCTCCAACAATGGCGTTCAGTGTGACTTGTTCTAAATGTGGATGCGTTTTACAATATCAGTCAACAACACGGCCTTTACTCTCAATGTGTGTGTGTGTAGAGCGTGAACTCCAAACTCCCCATTGTGCTGCTTGATTTACGTGGTTGTGTTGGGTTTCTCGTGTTACTGTAATGCAAGCCTGTACTCTTTCAGTGGCCAGTGTGTTGCCGCCCTACAGTGTGTATGTGTGCGTGAAATATTAATGCAGCGTTTCACTTCAGCATCATTTAGCCCCACAGTGCAGCCTGTCAATCAATATAAGCCCCGCCCCTTTTGTAGGATGACCTCACTGTTCTGCTGTGCGGCAGGGACTCCCTCACAAAACACACTGACAGTGAACAAGAGCACAGTTCAAATGCTGATGGCTGCATTCTCAAACGGCCCACTCGTACTCTCTCCTGTTCCCCCCGCTGTGCATGTTTCTTCCGCCATATGGGCTTCCCCACCTCACAAACACGCAAGTACACGGTCTGTTTGAGTCTTTCCCAGACCCCTCGGGACTTGTGCCAAACGCTCATAAACACATGTGACACATATACACACACACTGACTGATCTCCAGTGATGCTCTGTGGGGCAGAACCTGCAACGCGGGCGCGTCGTGATGGATACAAGAAAACAGGCTGCCCTAGACACAAAATAGACTTTTTATTTATTTATTTTTGTTTAGGTTCAAGGTCGTGTTAGTGTGAAAGCTTCACTCAGGATAATATGAGCGACATGGACACATTTTTACTAAGGTTTGTGATTGTGACAGCCAGCAGGCCATAGTAAAGCCTGACGAGGCATCTTGTATGACTGAATCAATGCTTTGCTTGTTAAAAGGTCATGAAACCCCCCTCTTTCAGTTCAAGTCTACCTCAGAATCTTTTCAAAAATGCTTCGTGATTGGTGTGGAGCGCTGTGAGCAGAGGGAGGACTGAGCATGGCCAGCAAAGCAGGGGAAAAAGAGGCCAGTGTCCTGACATTTTATCCTACCCATCAGATTAAGCTACCAGTACTGTATTTGAATGGTTCTGAGGTTGGGGTTAGGGATTAGGTAGGTTAGGGCGATAGTTTCATATCACACTACTCCACATTAAAATTTACACTGGTAGCAAAATCTGAGTAATTTA
>CAIGQQ010033238.1:203211-320932 GCA_903798035.1 Danio albolineatus
ACTGGTAGCAAAATCTAAGTAATTTACTTTTAAATTACAATGATATATTATGATATATTTCATTAAAAGCAGTGTTTCGAAGGACAAAACCCAGGGGGGAAATATGGTTCTGAGGTTAGGGTTAGGGATTAGGTAGGTTAGGGCGATATTACAGTTTCATATCACGCTATTGCACATTCAAATTTACACTGGTAGCAAAATCTGAGTAATTTACTTCTAAATTACAATGATATATTATGATATATTCCATTAAAAGCAGTGTTTCAAGAGTTCACACTTAGATAATGCTTGACTATTTTAGCAAGTTTGGCATGCTGTCCCGGGAGAGAACCCTGAGCTCGGAGATAGATGAGCCCAAGGCTCACGCCTGGTCAATAAGCATTATGAGGGAAACGAGATCAGGTAGTTCTTGATAACTTCCCAAGAATATATTGTCGACTGTGCTCGTTGTGCATGGTAGGTTCTTGTGACTTTAACTTTGTTGCATGTTTTTTTGGATGTGGGAGGAAACCGGAGCGCCCGGGGGAAAATGCATGCGAACACGGGGAGAACAAGCAAACTCCGCACAGAGTGTGTCGATTGGCTCAGCTAACATTGAACCAACGACCCCTTGCTGTGGGGCAACAGTGCTAGCCACTGAGCCACCGTGTCGCCCGAACTAGAATTGTGGAGGAGGGAGAAGGGATGGATGGGGGTTTCCAAAACGAAGATGAGGAAGGAAGTTTAGACTGGATATTTATGTTGAATTTGGAATGTTGGCTAGTTAGTGATTATTGATCAGGATCAGCTGCAGTCAATCCTATCACGTGCTCCTCTCGAAATTAGTTTGTTAAACTTCACTTCGAAGGACAAAAACCCAGGGGGGAAGCAGGGGAAAGTGTCCTGACATTGTATTCTATCCATTATATTATGCTACCAGTACTGTATTTGAATGGTTCTGAGGTTAGGGATTAGGTAGGTTAGGGCGATAGTTTCATATCACACTACTCCACATTAAAATTTACACCGGTAGCAAAATCTGAAGGGTAGCATATTGCGTCATCAAAATGTGCTACCTTTTGAATGGGAGGTAGGACAATCTGACAAGGTAGGACATGTTGTTTTGAGAATGCATCTCAGTGAACATTCTAGTAAATGTATAGAGGCATTGGTGAATATTATATTGAACAGTTCATCCATACATAAATAGTTTAACCTCATAATTTTTCATAAGAAAATAATCTTTTCTCTGGTAATGTATAACAGACTTCAACCCTGTTCCTATGTTAACTCGACTGCAACATCACATTCAGATCTGCCTCCATCTAATCAACAACTGGTGATTGAATCAAGACCATGCCCTACATTTTCATTTCCAATAATCTGTTTCACTCTAGGGCTTTTTACACATGCAATAGTTAACCCCGGTTATACTCAGCATCCTGCGTTATCATGCTTCATGTTGAACACTTCTCATTGGTTGTGTCTCAGTCAGCTTCCTTGTTTGCTAGTCAGGTCACTGATCAGGGATTGTCTCATGGTGATGTCCTTCTAGTGCACTGAAATGTTTGCTTCCTGAAAAGTCCTAATGCTCTGTGCATAATCAGGGAACATCGATGCTGCTCACTATGATTCACGTGAACCAAATCACCAGACATAATGACAAACGAGAGACTTTTTTTTTCTAAATAAACATTTATTTTTTATATATATATATATATATGTTTGTAAATGTAAAAAGTATATAATTACACAGGTACAAAACAATCTAACAAATGTATAACTGCCGAATGATTTAAATGTTGCTGGTAAATAAAACAATAAATATTTTTAATCTATAATGTACTACACAAAAACTTTATTCAATTTCTACATAAAGAATTTCAGTTCTACTTCCAGTTTTGATGTTGCAGAACAAGGACGTTCTCATGTCACCATCAGTGTCCCAATGTATGAACCAAACTCCTTACTCTCCTTAGCAGTGCCTGATTTCGTGAACACAAATTACTGACTTAAGACTTCGGGAGCAGATTGAGACTCACTCAAAGTAAATCTGAGGGTTATTATTAATTCCATGTATTCATATGCTGATGTTTCCCACTGCAAATTCCTAAACCCTGGGATGACTTCTTTATTTGCGATGTCTGTTTCATTCATTCAATGAACGCAGCACATAACCTGCTTACACAGGTCTAGAGTTCATCCTCATATATTGATTTAATGCAATATTATATATTTTTTTTTGTAATAGACTTAATGGCTATAAATTTGAGAATGAAACAGCCTCTTTTTTACTACAATTGATCTGCTTTCCATCACCATTTCATTACTTCTAAATTACAAGTATGATATATTCCATTAAAAGCAGTGTTTTGAAGGACAAAAACCTTGGGGGAAAGTTCTTCTGATCTCCATCCATACCGGTATATCACCCTGAAGCCCAATACCGGTTGCTCACTGAAGCTATGCAGGTTAGTACCTGGACAGCAGACCCTTTGGAACTAGATTGCTGTTGGAAGTGGTGTTTCTTGAGGCCAGCATAGGGTGCTTAGACTACAGACTGTGTGAGTCCTAATGCCTCAGTATCCTAGTACTCATTAAGAGCAGGGTTGTAACCCCAATGTCTTGGTCACATTCCCTCTGTTAGTCCATACTCATCATGGGCTCCCAATCATCCCTTTCCACTGAATTGGCTCTATTCTTATATCTTCACTCTGTCTATAGCTGGTGTGGGGCCTTCGTTGCATCAAAGTGGATGCTGCACACTGGTGGTGGTATGGAGAGACCCCCCAATGATTGTAAAGCTTTCAGCTGCAACTTTGATCAAACACACTTTAATTTAAAAATTGTCTTTAATTATCAAGTGCTCCTTCAGATCCTACATGGTTGGTTTAGTTGTTTTTGATCAGGATTGGAGCTGAACTCTGCACACTCCCAGAAATAGAGGTACACGAGCTGTCACTGGGGTGGAACCTTTTCAAAATGCACACATTTGTACCTAAAGGGTCCACATTGGTACCTCAAAAGTATGTATTAGTACCTCAAAATTTTAAGAGGAACACTTCTGTACTTTTTAGGTACTAATACCTGCATGAGGATGAACTCTAGACCTATGTAAGCAGGTTATGTGCTGCGTTCATTGAATGAATGAAACAGACATCGCAAATAAAGAAGTGATGCCAGGGTTTAGGAATTTGCAGTGTGAAACATCAGCAAATGAATACATGGAATTAATAATAACCCTCAGATTTACTTTGAGTGAGTCTCAATCTGCTCCCGAAGTCTTGAATCAGTCATTTGTGTTCACGAAATTGGGCACTGCAAAGGAAAGTAAGGAGTTTGGTTCATACATTGGGACACTGATGGTGACATGAGAATGTCCTTGTTCTGCAACATCAAAACTGGAAGTAGAACTGAAATTCTTTATGTAGAAATTTAATAAAGTTTTTGTGTAGTACATTATTGATCTAAAAAATTTGTTTCATTTACCAGCAACATTTAAATCATTAGGCAGTTATAAATTTGTTACAGTATGTACCCTTGAGGTATTAATATGGACCTTTTAGCTACAAATGTGTACATTTTGAAAAGGTACCACCTTAGTGACAGCTCGTGTACCTTTATTTTTGACAGTGCAGAAAGGTAGATCTCCAGCAACAGTAGCTATGTTTCCATCCAAAAGTGTAAATTCGCAAATTGAAATATCGCATAAAAGACGTGCAAATAAAGCAATGTTTCCATCCAAGTAGTCAAAGAGAACAACATCATCACTTCCTGATTAACTGGAGCCAAATATCAACAGTAAAAACAGAAATCTTTTCTTTATTTAATAAATGACTTGTGCCTCAAAAGACAGTATGTCAACTTACAGTGAACGCGTGGTGCTGTTTGTAGGCGTGAGACACAGAGCACAGACACTCTTGACAGTTCTGCAGGTAATTAATAATATAACAACATTAATACTGAAATGGTAAGGCCTTTTAGAATGACCTAAACAACATTTGAGATGTTTTACAATGTGCTCAGCCTGCTGGTTTATCCATTCACACACATATGTATCATCACATGATCTCTTATAACAAAACCACCTAACCTTTTTTAATGCGCATACTGGAATTTGTTCAGTAAAAGTGTTTCCGTCGTAGTTTATAGGAATCTTTTCTTATCAAATAAAAAGTTTATCCTACTCAGTTATGCACATACATTTTTTATGCGCATTTTCAAAATTTATGTGCATCTTGGCGTTTCCATCAACCATTTTTTTATGCGCATATCCAAAACGTGCATAAAAATAGATGGATGGAAACATAGCTAGTGTTGAACAGCCCTGCCGTACACGATAAATGAGCTAAATACTGTAAATGCACATTACTTACTTACTAAACCAGAATAAAGATAAAAGAGCTGACACTTGCTTTGCATCATTTTAATAGCTTTAACTTTCATTCTAACTGCCTGGTTGACTTTTGGTCCATGAGTTATCTTTAAAATAAAATAAAAAACTGAATTTGTTTGGACTGGTGTCAACAACACAATTTAGCCAAGAAAATTGGTCAAAGAATCTTGCAATGCAAGTTAAAATATGCAGTGTAATTCATATAATTAAATTACATTTTCAGCATGACAGAAGTGGCGCCACGGTGGCGTAGTGGTTAGCACGTTCGCCTCACAGCAAGAAGGTCGCTGGTTCGATCCCCGGCTGGGCCAGTTGGCATTTCTGTGTGGAGTTTGCATGTTCTCCCCGTGGTTGCGTGGGTACCACACGCAACATGTGGTATAGGTGAATTGGGTAGGCTAAATTGTCCATAGTGTATGTGTGTGAATGAGAATGTATGGATGTGTTTCCCAGGGATGGGTTGCGGCTGGAAGGGCATCCGCTGCGTAAAACAAATGCTGGATAAGTTGGCGGTTCATTCCGCTGTGGCGACCCCGGATTAATAAAGGGACTAAGCCAAAAAGAAAATGAATGAATGAATGAATGAATGAATGAAGTGTGCAGATATCTTTCCTGTAATATTCTTTCCATGGCCCCTATTGCATCTCTCCATGTTCCAGTTTGAAATCCTTGTCTTTTCATCTGAGCAGGTCAGGGTGTTAACAGATGACAAAAGCTCCTAATACATTTCGTGCCTTGTTGCAATGTGAGCTGTTCTGTAGGCGCGTGACACACAGTCTGTTTTCTCTCATGCCCATCCCTCTGCCCAGCTGGAGGGCTGCAGCGCTTGCGTTTGATTGCATGTGCTTTTAATGCTGCTGAACCCTCGGTCAGGTATAAATTAAAAATCCCCTGCCGGGCGATTTGAAAGCTCAGGGGTCGAGAGGGAGCCGTTGGGATAAGGTGACCCTATTGGCACGGTATGAATACAGAGGAAATGAGTGAATGACAGGCCTTTCGAGTGCTTCCATGTGTGCGCTTAAGAAGCACACTAGATAGAGAGCACTGCTGAGGGGGAGGAGTCTGGTAGAAAGCATTTGACAGAATCTATTCGACCAAGCATGAGTAAGCTTCTGTTTGGAATAGAATAAGACCCCTGAAGCAACACGAATTAAAGCTGCAGTGTGTCATTTCAGCATCACTAAAGAGTTCGTCCGTCCGTCTGATTGCGATCTCTAATCGGAATAGTGCCATTTTAAATGTTCCAGTCCACCATGCTATACTCAGCTGAGGTCACACTGCAGGCCACTGGAGCTTTGTGACAACTGTAGATTTAGGAGTCAGTGGGATGTGACGGAGTATGTCCATTTCGTCAGTTTACACCACTGACAAGGTCTTTACAAATGTCTAGAGTGTGTAAATTTGTTCAAAATTGCACTTCAGAGCGTGTCCAGGCATGGAGACTGTGTTCAGTATTCAGATTTTCTATATGCATGGAATACTTGGATGGCTTAGTACATCATTATTAGCTCACTGTATAATACTGTATCCCACAATGCACTCAGTTTGACCTCCTGTTATGTAATGTATGAATCAGAAGTAATATCAGCTGCCAATTTATATATAAAAATAATTAAAAAAAAAGAAATTAATAGCTTACAAATTACAAAATAGGATCAGCACAACAACAAAAAAGCATATTAATAAACAGTATTGCATTAAAATATCCAAACCCACTGCTTACTTGCATATTAAGAACTTACATAATCCCAAATGTTTTCAAAAATATTGAAAAACAGAAATTTACCCGTATGCAAATTTAACTAAAATACTAGTGATTTACAATGTCACAGAATTATTTATTTTTATGCAAATAAATTATTTGATTAGAATTAAAAATGTATTAGTATTGTGATTAGTAACCTATATATGTTGTACACTATGCTTAATGCTATTAAAGTGAATAATATTTAACATATTCATATAATATATAATAAATCCCAGACACAGTCAGTCCCCTTTTGTGTGGTGCCATTCAGCTGTGTAAAACATGCACCGTTTATGTGGGATGCTATGGCTGTTCTTGCTCAAAGCTTCTTCACATAAAGCCATAGAAACGAGAGACAGTGTGTGTGTGTGTGTGTGTGTGTGTGTGTGTCTGTGTGTGTGTGTGATCATCCAGTGCCCGCAACCAAACCACGAAATGTACCAGGGGCATATTCTTCGCATTTCAGAAGCCTTCAACCATTCTCAGCTTATTCTTCTTGGATGAAGTAACACATTTAATACACACACACACTCGCTTGGCTACGTGCAGCTCATCAGTCAGAGGGGCAGAGAGATGTGGGCTGTTAGCACTCTCTCCTCCCACACGCCTGTCACTGGATCCTGTTTCTCACCGCCGAGCACATAGTAGACGCACAATCATCTCCACACCCCCCGAGCTCAAGCTTTAAATAGCTGTAAATTAACAGTGAGCCTGAAAATTGAGTGCAAAACTCTCACGTTAAATCCAACGCCGATGATGTGGCAAAGCTCGGAATGGAGGAATGCGAACAAATAATTCCAGTAATGAAGGGACATGCTGTAGGGATAAACCCTGCCTGACTACAGGAGGTGGATCTAATCAGCTGTAGACGTTCAGGCACACACACACTCTTCATCTCTCCAGAGTCTCTTCTGCAGCTCCCACATGGTTTTTGATATCCCCCTCATTCACCAGAGCCACAGATCCAGGTTGCCAGGCAACCCCTAAAATCCCCAAAGACAGACGCGCTCAAGCCTGTGCTCGGGTAGATCAGTGCTCATGCAACATGACACATATATACACACACACCGAGACATACAGAAAAAGAGAGATGTTGCCATGGTGATTTCTGTAGGTTGGCTGTAAAAGCATTCCTAAATGTTCCTTTCTATAGAGGACGACAAAAAGAACAAACAAGATTGAGAGCTTCAAGTTCATGTTCTTTTATTGGAAAAAAAATCAAAAGACGAGCATGTACAACTTGGAATGAACATAAACAGAACTGAAGGTGGGCAGTCGAAACAAACCCCTGGTGGCCAAAAGCCCTCTTTCGCGCTCTCCAGAGAGAAAATAATAATAATAATCATAATTCGACATGCTCACGATCAGAGCCCAGAGAAGAACTAAAGATAAAAACATTTTTATGGTACAGTCAGTCACCGTTGCCCTTGCCCGAAAAAAACCCCAAAACACTTCCACGTAAGGTGAAAGGTCACGCCCTGAAACTCCCAAACCACTCCCTCCCGCTAAACGCCCCTACTGTCGGGCACAATGCACAAAGAAACGAAACTCCAAATATCCTGACATGCCAAACGTAGTTTAAAATCTCTTAACTGCTCATTTTTCTTAAAAATATCTCTGTATTTAGTTATTGAAGCAAACTGCAAAGGTCCCATTCATTCGTCCACTATGCAGATTCAGAAAAACCACCCTCCACCCGATCCCGCCTCCCCCGAAACCATATTCAACCCTCTTTAAAATTCTCCCCCAGAACGCTCCGACAGACATCGCTGAGGTTTCCGCCCCAATAGCGGCTCCAGACTCAAGCTGCATGCATGTAAAACAGAAACAGGAAGTAGAAGACGATTGGCCAGCCCAAACATCGCCACTAGCAAATGGAACCAGTTAAGCAGTTCACCAGATGCTTTTACTTTAGTTTCTGAAGGTTTGATATCAGGAGTAATTGATTGATCTTTTCGTAGATGTCTAAGCAGTTCTTTGGGAACAGGACCACTAACCAGTACATGCAGGTCATTTATGTTTGGTTATGTCTTTTTTTTGTTTTTGTGTTTTTAAATATATTTTTTTCTATATATGGACATTTTCCTTTTTTAACATTCAGTTTTTTTCTATACAGAAACAGTATGAATAAATGAATATTTTTGCGTAAGAGGTAAGTAAAACATTTGACTGATTTTTTTTTTGTCTTCTAAAGAGGTCAGGAGAAAACAGAAGAGCTTCACTTTGCCGTCATCATTTGTACAAATTCTGTGGACAGAAACAGAGATGGACATCAGAGGTGACACTCGTAAGATCACAACATTTCAAACTCCAGACTGTTTCTTTAAATTCATCTCCTAATCAATCTTTTTTTGTTGTTGTTGTATATACGCACACACACACAACCTTGCATGATCCAAATCCAAGCTACATTATTATAATTGAAGTGGCAATTTATAAAAGTAATGTTTAATCTGCATTATAAAAAAATAAAATAAAAAACTCTTTCCAGGTAATCTCGGCACACAGCTGCATCGTACCTTCGTAATTGACCTGACCATCACCGTCGATGTCAGCTTCTCGGATCATTTCATCCACCTCTTCATCCGTTAGCTTCTCACCCAGGTTTGTCATAACATGGCGAAGCTCTGCTGCACTAATGTAGCCGTTCCCGTCCTGACAGAGACAGACAGGATCAATAAGTCAGGCTGTTCAAATATTAAAAGCACTAAATCCAATGCAGGTGATTTTGCAAACTGTAATGACGTGTTGTGAAGGCGTAATGGGGATTAAATAGGATAGGCTGGTAACATTTTACAAAGGGAAGCAAAAGAGGCCACTGACAATCAAATGTCTCTAAACATGGAAAAATCTCTGCCTGGGCCATCTGCTTAAACCCAGTGACGGCTTTATGTGGAACAAGGGCTTGTTATTTAGTTTTCCAAGAGTTGGTTTGTTTTTTCCTGCCTTCTCACTCTTTCCATGGCAGCAAAAATACTTCCCACAGTGCCCCTCTTTTCACCACTGACCTTGTCAAACACTCGGAAAGCTTCACGGATCTCTTCCTCGCTGTCTGTGTCTTTCATTTTTCGGGCCATCATTGTCAGAAATTCAGGAAAGTCGATGGTTCCGTTACCTGAAAACAACAGAAAATAGTCTGATCTAGTCTATCGTGTTTGGAAAACCTGGTTTTGACAACGACGAAGAGTGCAGGAGAAAAGCAGCCTAGTAAACAGGGTATAATGAGGCATAATGAGAGCTAATAGCATGTATTAAGTCTGTTTGGGTATCATCTAGCTGAACTAAATCAGCCCTAGTTGACAGAGTCTCAATGATGCGTACAAATCTATACAGGCAAAGTCACAGGCATGAACACCATGTTTGATATCCTCCTTTACTTCGAGTATCTATGCTGTCATCTTACACGCCTTGAAAAGTTAACTTTAAAAAAAAAAAGAGAGAGAAACTTAAAGCAACTTAATCTCTTTTCATAATGTACATTAATATGCGGCGATGTCCAAATTCACTTAAAGCATTTAAAATTGATTGATTTTAGGTTTAAAAGTTATGTTTAACCTACTCGGTTAAACTTATTGCAGAGTTTAAATTAAAGCCATTCATGTGTATTATTATTATTATTATTATTATTATTATTTTCAAAAACTGTAATAGCTAATTGAAATCTAAACAATACAGGAAAGATGAGACAGTCCTGCTGAAGTGTGTGTGTGTGTGTGCGCGCACACATGGCCGTGTTTTGCTTCCCTTGAGGTTTAACCAAGCTGAGGTGGGATATTTCCATTACACGGGACAAATATGACATCCTCCTGTGTGCATACGTGTGTGAAAATGATCACCACAGCCATTCCCATAGGGCTCACACTGCGTGTGTAATCTGACAAAGTGGGTGTGGACACGTGCTTATGTATGTGTGTGTGTTTTTCTTCACACTGCATGTTCTTCTCACTGAAGCTCTTCACAAACACTCTCCATTCCACTGCCACCACTGCCAAAGTGGATTATGTAAAGGATTCCATGAGGTCTTTATTACCTGCTGTTATTCAACAGGCTTTACTGCTGTCTGACCTACAAAAACGACTCCATAGCGCACAATCCCATCTGAAAATAATCAGTATATCTCAGAAACTCAAGAGCTTCTAACAATAACAATCGTATTGTTAGTGATCTAACAACACGAAGTGTTTAAGGACACTCTCTAAAGACACCACAGCATACTGAAAGACTAATTACATCAGCTCTGTAACAAGAGAGGCATCCCAGGCGTATTACATTTGGTGCTATTTGAAAGCTTGCTTGCACACAAGCTAATTACAAAACAAGATAATGGTTTAATCAACGTTTAAACAACAGTTCTCAATTGGGTTGAGGCAGCTTTCGAGTAGAACCATACCAGAGCAAGACAGGCCAAACGTCAGCCTTACAAACCAGTGTTATGTGTACAGACGTGCCAGGAAAGCATTTCTAGTATTTGTGTGTCGATTGCCTTCACTACACTTCAAAAAATACTTAACCCCAACCTTAATATAGCACCGGAAGTACATTCTGACAGACAGCATCACTGTTTGTCGTTAACTCAACTCACCATCAGCGTCCACCTCGTTAATCATGTCCTGGAGTTCAGCTTCTGTGGGGTTTTGTCCGAGCGAGCGCATCACTGTGCCCAGCTCTTTAGTTGTGATTGTACCATCACCATCCTTATCAAACAAGGAGAAAGCCTCCTTAAACTCTGTGAGGAAACAGAAAAATAGTTTTAAAACCCTGAATGTTTGAAACCTCATTTTCTTCTCGTGGAGTACGGAGTGTAGGTAGCTAATGTGACTATTATTCTTGGTATTGATGCTAATTTTGGGGCATGTTTACACCACAAACACAAACAGACTGCCTTACCAGCAATTTGCTCCTCGGTGAGTTGGTCAGCCTGTAAATGGAGAAGAAGAAAAAAAGTGATGAGTAAATAAGTGTCATAAACACATACAAGTCATCATTCCGTCGTGCCAAGCGCATTAGCGTCAAACTGAGAAAACCCTAAACGGCAGAGAAGTCCTGTCATGAAGAAAAACAAGCATAAAAAAAAAAAAGCTGGAACCACCCCCTGCATATCCAGAGTGTACAATATATTAAAAAAAAAAAAAAAAAAAAAGAGGAAAAACTTAACCATAACACAAACATAAGATCTTATTAGGCTCAGAAATTCTCTTCATAAAGCTTTCATGAAACCATCTTTATTTGCCCTGTCACTTAATACTGATACTCAAAACCTCCTCTTTGAAACTCAATAAACCAAGACAACTTTGACCTAGAATTTGAAAACTCCTTAAAAGGTTGTTGAAAACTGCTAATAGAAAAAAAATAATAATCTTGATAATTCAACCTTTATGCCATCAAAACGAATGTCTGTCAAATCAGCCACCAGCCTCTTCGCCTTGGGTTCATTGTCCCAGCCATCAGTCTTTTTTACATCTTGCCTGTCCACTTTTACTGGTGCTTTCCTGGGTTTGACCTCAGCGGTGGGGCTTTTCAATGAGGTCAGGCCGTCCACAGCACCTCGGACCATCACTAGACCTTCTGCCAGGCACTCGGCCCGTTTGGCATTTTGCACGCCTTGGCGTCTGACATCCCCAAGCTCAGTCCGGCACTGCTGCAGACTATTCTTCAAATCCTGGACGTCTCGCACCACACTGTCAATGCGGCTGTTGGTGGAGTCCACCAGCATGTGCAGGAAGGACTTATAATTTCTCTCCTGTAGCTCGATCAGCTCTTTATAAAAGAACTGCTGCTGGTCGAGAAGATCGTAGACCATGCATAAGGACAC
The DNA here is from genome assembly GCA_903798035.1 of Danio albolineatus. Taxonomy (NCBI): domain Eukaryota; kingdom Metazoa; phylum Chordata; class Actinopteri; order Cypriniformes; family Danionidae; genus Danio; species Danio albolineatus. The sequence continues at coordinate 215,146 of CAIGQQ010033238.1, forward strand.
GGATTCCTCCTCTGGGTAGACGATGGGTCTCTTTGGAGGCATTCTGGTCTCTGTGAGCAAGCAGCAATGATTCTGGCTGATCAGGCTGATGAACAATGAACCCCGAGAGAGCTCACCTGACCCTTGAGGCCAGTGTTACTGTACCAACCTCCCAGGCCGCATTGGGTATCTTACAGCCAGATACTGGGACCATTTCTGAGAAGCTTAATGTCAGCAGGTCACTACAGTTACAAAGGCAAGGGTCAGGGATCGTTTCAATTATTTGAGATTGGTCAACTGGACAACCATCAGGTCAGGTCAAACGAAGTGGTGCGCAGGTGAATCTGCAGGTACACAGGGTGACAGCTGAATCAAAGGAGTGTATTAAGAGCCGTCTGTCTAAATCAAGCGGGCAGTCACTTCAGCTTCTCCTGTGGTCATCTCGGTTTACAGCCAGCTGTGGGTTTGCGTTTATATCTCTTTGATCATCTGAGTGACATCGCATCTCTGCTAATTGTGCCAACACCTCTCTCTGTCTGCAAACACAATGGCTGGTTTTACCTTTCCCTGAGTGGATGCAGTATCTCAACCATCTCACTGTGCTTTCGGCCAAGTTTATTTTTCCCTCCATGTTTCTCCCTATGGGCCCTGTTAGCCTGAGGGTTAAGGATCCGGGCAGCTAGCAGGAAGATCGTGAGTTCATATCTAGGTAGGGTCAAACTATGACTCGGAGAGTTACTTCAGTCCTGCCCTAATATGACTATGTTCCAATTTGTGTGATGTCCATAATTCCCTTGAAATTTAACCTAAATATGAACATATGTCCCTTATCGTTAAGTCTTTAATGTGCTTCAATGTAATGGATGTAGCAACAGATCTTGTATAATCTAGTAGTGCAACTGATACCCACTTTATTTTGTAATAAAAAGAAAACAAAACAGGAAAACACAGTTAATAATAAACAGCAATTTTACCTTCAGTTTATATTTATATAAAAAAAATTAATTAATTTTTGGGGAAAAAGAATAGTATGGTTCTTGATTTGAATGACTCTTTATATAAGGGCTTAATATTTGAAATAGATTCAAATAAATCAGAAAATTCATTAAATAAACACCAGGTACTCTGTGAAAGCGCTCAGTTACTAATAAAACAGCAGTACTTGTATGAATTTTGGAGGAAAATCTGCATTTAATACCACAAATTATTCCCGATGGGCCTTGCCCATAAAGGATTGTTTCTTCTCTCCAGCTGATAGGGAGAAAACAGGATTCTGCACCTCTACTGGAAGCCTTCCAGGCAATTTGCCATCCAGCAAGGCTTCAAACATTACACACCACTGCCAGGAATCTGGCCTGGATCTGGAAATGCTGCACAACGTTGCCTGGAATCTGGCCTTGATTTAGGGGTCGCCAAGCGGCAGGAGCAGCTGAGAGAAGGCTGGGCTGATGCTCAGGACACCCAGTGTACGATAATGAGTGTGGTATTGCCACTTTCACACCATGTTAACGGGGAGTCCCCAAGGCCCTTAACCATCACGCCGCCAGACAGATGAAAATGCTCTACGGAGTCCATTTCCAGTAACTGTCTCTCTGCACAAAACAAACACCACTATACCCACAACTTCACACCCAAGACAGGAAGAAAAGTTAAGATGGCTGTGAAGATGACTTCCTCATGAACTAAACCAAATGGGTGCTGTGAAGACAGAAAATCCCTGAAAAAGCCATTTATTTAGGGCTAGTTTGACCATTTTATCTCCCTGGCTACTCTGTAAATTCTTTAGGATAATTGTAGAGAGTTTTGATCCTGTACTGATTACCGGACCGCTGGTCAACTCATATAAACACAAGATAAAAGTGCAATTATTCTTCTAGCATTAAAAAAAAAAAAACATGACTATCGTAACTGTGACAAATCGCAGAAGTGCCAGTATAAAAAAAGCACAGACACCTACATTACAGGCAAAAATACAAGGTTGTTTTCCTCACAGGGGCACACTGAATCCCATGGCACTGTTGCCCGCACAGGTGGGACAACAAGATTACAAGATTAGAGCTGCACCATGGACAGGAAGATCTTGAAGACACAACCCATGGGAGGAAACAGACCTCTCACAGCAGTTAACCATTCACAGCTCATCGCAGAGCTGAGATAATGCTCACCAAACAGCCCACAGGCTTAAATAACACCCAGAAAAACATTTTTTTTTTATACGCAACCTTCTGGCAGCATGCTGTGGAAAAGCTGAACCAGAAGGGTTTGCATGGACTCGATGCGTCTGTATTGACTTTTGTTGAACTCACTCAGGACATTCTTTCCATGCTTTGCAAACAATGTTCGCTTTCTTGAACTAAAACGCACCATTTGAACAAAGGTTTGCTTATTTTCTCGGTTGGCATCCAGCTGTACGGTTTACGCACAAAACATTGAAGTCCAGAGCCCGGATAACAAACAAACCTGTTACATTTACAAGAAATGAATCAAAAGTGTTTGCGCCAACATAAACCACTGAATAAAGTCAGTGTATGTTTCTAATCTAGCTTATTTTACTAGATCTGACAGTTGTGCAAACCAATAGAAGTGCAACGGAGATAAATTCCATGGTCATTAATGTATCAATGCCTTGTGTTGTCTTCAAAACCGAAACAATACTCTACGGCCAAAAGAGCCCACATAGGAGATGCTGAAATTGACCTCATTCATTACAGTTAACATACTAAGAAATATTTCCTAAATATTCAACTTGTTATCATTTGTGACATTCGTCTGTGGAACAACACAAAACCTGTTAGAGACTGACAGCACAAGTCACCGTTCACTTCCATAGCATCTTTTCCCATACAATGAAAGCGAATGGCGACTGAGGATGTCACTCTGTCCAACATCTCTATTAGTGTTCCAGTTAAGAAGGAAAGGTCTAGTACAACAAGAAGATCAATAAATAATGACGGATTTTTTTTATTTGAATAAACTGTTCCTTTAAGATACCCATATACTCATTATTCAGACTGGCCTGATTTTGTACAGACGCTGTCAATGATGCCTACATTAAAAATCATTTGCTAATGCAAAACAAATGTTGTCTCAAACACGTAAATCACGAAGGAAATAATGTGATATTTTAAATAGTAACGTACGCGAGCACAGATCATCTGTCTGCTGCTGTCCAGCTCATCACACCATAATAAAACGCATATGTCATATTTCCTGCCGCACTATGACATCAATAACACCGCAACACGTTGAAAATAAAAAAGGACGCAGGCATCGCTTGCAAAGTCCATTGAAATACGTAACAGCGACTGATGAATATGTTGTCGCACGAGCGCAGTAACGGTAGAGACAGGCAGGTGGTTACGTTAGACATCATATACTAACAATCACAATGCATTTCATAAATAAAAGACAGACAGAATTTCATAAATGAGTAGTGTATGATAAATGCCTGTACTTACCATGTCTGAGTGTGGAGAGTGGACTGGGTTTGTTAATCTACTCTAGACTGCAGCGATGCTCCGCTCTCCGTTAAAGCTCCACCGTGCAACTGTCGCTCGCAGAGTATTGAAGGTGATCCGGTACTATATACATCAGTGTATTCCTCCGCCGTAGGGCCCTTATCACTCACTTCCGCATAGTGCAGTCGTAAGCCCCGCCCATCTTCTTATCATAACCGCCGTGAAGGGAAAGTGTTGTTTAGTTATGTAAAAACCGAATAATGAAGTACAGTACGTCTGTTTGGATAATTTTATAATGTGTACATATGATCTTTTCTGCTGGGTCTGAAATATGTTTCATACTTTCATAAGTAAACACACACAGAATATTTAAAAGTTTGATTTATAAATATAGCAAGCAGCTTGATGAACAATGTGTATTTATTATATTATTATTTTTCTAGAGCACTTTATCAACTGCTAGTCTAACAATTCTACTAATTGTAATAACATTCGGTATACATAGTGTGATACATAGCTGTTATAAATTCTCAATAGACTTCTCAGATTATCATTTTTAGTTCAATTTTAAAAGCAGAACATATAAATATACATTTATTTATTCAAACGATACATTTAACAAGCACAAAGTACAATACACGAAGTGCATTAAAAAATGCATAGTTCACATTCAACAATTTCAAAATTAAAAATATTATTGATCAGCAATATTTCAATAAATGTAAATATAGAATTACATATTGAATTTTTGTCTGCTGTAGATATATTTCAGGAACATAACGTACATTAAACATTTTAAAATCACAAAATGTATGCATAAAAAATTAAGACAAAACCAGATGCAGTGTTTTTCTTTAATATGAGCACTATTACCAAAAACGTTCAAAGAACGCAGTACATCTTGAGGAACTACTTCTCTAAAAGGCACTAGTTTCTTTCCTCGGAATATTACTTATTGCATCAAGTCCACTGTCTTTGTTGACGCTAGAGAGATTTCGGCTCAGCATGTCACAGCTTTTATGATTGGCCGGCTGAGACCTGCAATCCGCTCGTGACTGTAACGGCGTCTCTGATTGGTTACGTTAGACCTGCAATGCGTCAAGCCATTGCGCTCGGTGTGTCCCGGATCAAGCAGCACTGGAACCGGAGGGCCAACAAGCCCTTCGGTTAGACAGGACGGGGCTGATTGAATTTCTCTCCCGGGATCAGATGTCATATTATAGGCGTACAGTGAGGCTCCTTTACATCAAGAAAATTAAAGTTTAATTGAGTTTTCCAAGAAAACAGTGGTAACTTGTGACGCGCGCACTGTACATTAACTCATTTGAGTACACTTGTAGATTTAAAAACCTTCAAACACGATGAAATGATGGTTGCGGCAAATAATATACATGAAATATATATCTGTTATTTGAGCATTGCACCCATTAGGGAAGGACACGTTCATAAGTATATGCAGAAAACTTTACAGAACTATTAAAGTTATCTTAACAGCTGAAGATTTTGCATTTCTTTATATGTAAATGTGTATAAAATGTCTCATTTAAAACATTTTCCCATCCTCAGAACTCTGGTTCCCAATTTGGACGAAAGAGTTGATAGTAGCAGTTAGGACGAAATGCAAGTTAGAAGAGGAAAAACATGAAACGAGTTTTATATTCGTGCGTAATAAATATAGATGCGCTTTTAAAACATGCTTTTAATAAAACTTAAATAAAATCATTCAGATTTATTATTACGAACGTCATTGTGAATTACTTAATCAAGAGTTTTTGTAATCATGTCATGACAAAAGAAGTGCTGCCTCAAAACTGGCTCTTAAAGATGAGCTGTTCAAAAGAACCGATTCGCTCTCGTCGCCGCATGCTTTCCTGTCAGGTCGCGGGTAGATGACGTCATCGGCTCGCGACTGTTTTGATGTGTGTTTGAAGCAACATGGCTCTATTCCCGTCCTTCTCCGGACTGTCAGGCAGCAACAGCTCTGCAGAAAGTAAAGGTAAGCGGTCTCTGACCTGCTCGAAGTCTAGTAGCGTCCAGGTGAGCTTCGTACAGGATTCGGGCATAGACACTTGACGATGCTTCAATGAAACGACTTGTAAACGAAGCCCAGTTTTGTGCGGATTAGTTTTCTGCTTGATTTAATGTCACAGTGCTGTTAATGCAACTGCAACAGTAAAATTGTTATCAGATCCACGTTTACATTAAAGTTTAATTCTAATATCACCTGTAGGATCTGTAATAATGGCGAATCTGTTAGAAAGTATTGACTGAACTTTCTTTTGGTCCACAGTCCTCTTAATTACAAACAAATTGAGGCATAAATCATTGTGCAACATGTTAAAAATTAAACGGTCTTTAATCGATACTGTATAGACTGAATTCTGTATAAAATTTCATGTCGTTAAAATATTTCCCCATCCTTGAGAAGTCCAATGATGCCCGATTTGCTATCGTTCTTTTGTGTAGAAAAAATAAAACAAGTTATTTGAACTAGTTCGCAACCACCTTTGCGGAGTGTTGGGGTAACGCATTACAAGTAACGCGAGTTACGTAATAAAACTACTTTTATAAGTAACGAGTAAAGTAACGCATTCATTTTTAAAAAAATAATATTTGAGTTATTTTAAAAAAATGAATGCAACTTCTTTTTAGTTAATTAATTAGCTTTAAAAAAATAGCTGAATTAAAATAATCATAGTCTCGTTGAATCGCACACTCAATGAGAGAATGCAGGAACAGACAGAAACCAAGGTGGCAGAGCCTTACATTTCAGCAATGGATAATTCTCATTTTTGAATGGATCAAAAAAAGGGAAAAGGGGATCGTCTCAACAGCAGCGGTGCCATTGGGTGGTGGTGGTTTGGGGTTGGGGGGAGTTTCTAAGGACCCACACATTTTTGGGATCCCCAGAGTTACTATTAGGGGGCCCAATTCCAGGAAGGTGTAGACTATGTGGTACATTGTTAATTGCAGAGCTCTTTTGATAAAAAAAAAGAATAAAATCATGCAAGTTATGAAAGAGATCAAACCTCAGCCATGTCAGAAAAAGTAACGCAAAAGAAACTCAAAAGTGTCGTAATGTATTACTTGCCATAAAACGTAAAAAAGTTACGTAACTAGTGACTTTTTTGGGTTGTAAATCAATATTGTAATGCATTACTTTCAAAAGTAATTTTCCCCAACACTGCTTACAGAGCGGAATGAATCATTTCTAGTGATTCGCGAATCAACATATCACTTATTCAACTCACTTTGGTTAATGCTTGATTCATAATGTAAAGAGGATGGATGAAAGAGTTAAAAAAGTAGCATTTGGGATGAAATGCAAATTAATTAAAGCAGCGGAAATATTACAAATTACATTAAAAAAATATTTGTTGTGATATTTGTAGTCATAAAATGTATAGAGATAGATTTTTTTCAAACAATTCCAAACATTCTCCTGTTTTTGTTTTATATTGATATTTTGTATGGATTTTGAAGACAGCAAAACTGTTGTGTACATTTACATACACCAAATATTCTGGTGGCCAGATGTTTGGCATGCTGTCAGAGTACAGTAAGGAAATATGAAATGTTTAATTCATAATTTTTCAGCCAAACATCTATTTATGACTCATTCCTGTCCATATACACACAAGTCTATACACTATTTTTGATTTAAAAAAAATGTATGCAAGCAGTAGTTGAAATGATTCTTATAAGCACCACTGGCAGCTCATAATCTGCACACACAGCTGAAGTTAAATTGATTCTTACTGCTGGCAGCACATATTCTACACACACACACACACACACACACACAAACACAAATAATCTATTTTAAATACTGGACATTTATAGATGAGAGCAATTGGTAAGCTAAAAGAAGACACGCATACCTACCAATCAATATCAAATGATTGGCTATGGGCCGTTTTCACACTACAGATTACAGTAGAGAAGAACAAACTGCTCTTGCATGCAGAACATCTCTGCTGCCATTGGGGGATTTGTGCAGAATATCGGCCAGGTCAGCAATGCATCTGGCTCCTTCCCAGGCTGTCCGCAGAGTAACAGATAGCATCATGCCTCTGTCCTTTTCACCACTTAAGCAAATCATCCCACTTTAGCAAAGTTTTTTTGCATGCGAGTCTCATCATTGAATGCACTCCTTTGAGGTTTCACTTCATTTCTACAGGATGTCTGTCACAACTGACTGATTTTATTTCGGCTCTTAAGAGACCAGCAGAGCTAATTTGTTTTGACTGAATGTTTCATCTCACAGCTCCAGCAGATCTGGAATGGCTGAGTAATCAGAGCTTCAGCACAGAAGATGCTTTGAAGACTCACCAGCGAGCCACAGACAGAGCCCGAGCAGAGGCAGAGGAACCGGCAGACACAAGGTCATCTGATCCTTTAAAGCGCAGTGCAGTTACTGGCTTAATAAACTCATTTTATCATGTGTGTGGATCTTAATGCATAATTAAAACTTAACCAACAGTTTCCAAAAGGTACACCTGAAGTGTGTCTGTTTATATTTATCTGTGATACGTTAAAATGTATTTAGAGTTAGTTCACACCACTTCCCTATTTTTCATATAAATAAAATCTGTTGTTAATTACTCGCCCTCATGTTGTTTCAAACCCCTGAGACCTTCATTTATCTTCAGAACACAATATAGCATATTTTAGATGAAAGCCGAGAGCTCCCTCATCCTTCATAGATGGCTACAGTCTTAAGATATTCAAGTCCAGAAAAGGAACCAAAAACATTGTCAAACCTTTCCATGTGACTTTAGTCAGACTTCAGTCAGCTAAAATCACACAAATGTTTCGCCGTTATCATCATGGTTCACATTTACTATGGGCAATATGGTGCTTTTGTGTTGTACTTTTGACTCTAATAGCAAAAATCTTACTCTAATGGCAAAAATCATATCGTCTGTGCACCCAGACCTGATGTGGGAGAAAAGGCAAAACCAAACAAAGTTGTATTTACATGTTTGCTTGTTTTTTTGCCACTCTGTTCTTGGAGCTTTGTATGGGTACAGTTGGATGGGAGAGATCTCTGATTTTGGATCTAAAAGATCTGAATTCATGTTTCAAAGATAAATGAAGGTCTCAGGAGTTTGGAATGGCATGAGACGAAGTAATTAATGACAGATTTTTTATTTCTGATTTAACTAACCCTTTAAATAGTTAAAATATAATAAACACGAGTCTGTACACCAAAAAATAGCTATTTAACCTGCATAGTCGTGTACGAATGTCGATTAATAAAATACTGTTTGCCTGTTTTAAACCAGACTTTAGATTAAACACCCAAATAAGTGTACTAAAATGAATTGAATGAATAATTAGTCATTAACAAATGAACAATATTAGATTGATTTTAAAATGTATACATCTGCAGCGTGTTTGCCATAGGTGATGATGAATTTTCTCTTTCATGTCAATGCAGTGAGGAGAAGCATAAAGAGAGAGGAGGCAACCATGGCAGATCAAAGAAGAGAAAGAAAGAAAAGAAGAAAAAACACAAGAAGAAGAGGAGCAGAGATAACTCTGAAAGTAGTGGGTCTGAATCCAACACCGTATTCCCCAGTGACCTTCTAAAAAAGGAGAACACTGACAGGTGGGTTCAGAAAAAAAATCCTTCCGTATGGTGTTGTCTGACTTTTTTTTTTTTTTTTTTTTTAAATTTGCGTCTGGCTTAAAAGGCATCAGACGTTAATCTCTTAAAGGGCCGGCTCAGGAATTAAAAGTTGTTACTTTTTCACATTTTGATGACTTTTTTTAGTTAACATTAAAGTAAAAATATAGAGATATATTATTTTTTTCTACACTTTAAAAGCAGGATGAGTTTTTATATTAATAAACATAGCTAATTTAAGTTTTTGGATGATCTTTCATTTTTTGGGGGGGTAGGCATACTATTTTTGTGTAGTTTTTTCATATCAATATTTGTAGTTTAGAAACATTTAACCCTATATATTCAAATGGTTTTCTCTCTTTGTGTTATTAATTTCATTGTCTTTCGTCTACTTGGCTGCAGAGAGGAAGCTCAAGTTCGGGTGAGCGAGACCTTTATGTGGCTGGATGACCTCCAGACCCCCACTGACTCCCCTTTCTGCATAGACAGGAGAGCAGACCGTGCCAACTGGCAATACAAATCCCTCTATAGGGGAGACATAGCCAGGTAACTTTACTCACTATCTGTGTGTGTCTGTCTGCCTCACACACAGATGCTCTCCTCTTTCATTGGGTCTGTTTGGCTCTCTGAAGGTCAGCCAGTCTCCGCAGCAGCAGGTGCCAGACGCTGTACAATGCAGGGGAGCTCTGCATCTGTTTGTGTACTACAGAGCTGCAGTGTGTATTGTGCTTCTGTTTCTCTTTCAACCACTTTTATATCCTCAGCTTCTGTTTGCAGAGCCCCTTTGAAATCCCCATGAAATCATTGGCAACTCAATTCCAGAGGCAGTTTCTGGCCACGCTTTGACTCTTTTATTTTTTTGACCCTTTTTATTACTGTGTTAAAAAACACACCTTTTAAAGTCCACATGAACTGGATGCTGCGACCGTTTTTTTATATTGTGATGCAGTTTCTAGAGAAACAGAATACTAAAAGAGAAAATAGTGGGCGTGGCTTGTTTTTTATACTGCGAGCTGGTTGGATGTAGTAAAGTACTGTAGGCATTTCATTCAGAAAGATCAGCAAAGGGGTTTTAGAAGAGTTATTACAACCTAACAGACTCCTCACCTCACCATTTCTGTTTGTTGTCTAGACTGACAGCTGGAGCTGCGTGAAGTATGTTAGCCACGCTCAATACCTAAAACATAAGTAATCTGACAATTTAACTGAAAAAAAGAACAGGAAGTGCATTTTCAGATTTCAGTTAAAGATTATAAGTGCAATCAATTTTCCCTTAATGACATCCACAGATTAATTGTTCAACACAAAACAAGGAATTTAAGCCAAACTAGCAATTTGACAAAATCATGTGATTAGGTCTGATTTCATTTGTATTTTACCTTATCAATTATCTGACTTCATCAGATAATTTCTGTAAACCTTTTATTCAAAAACACTAATTGTGGATTAGAAACTTCTTGTTTGAACATGCAAGTGTCTGTCTATTGATATGCACTTGTTGGTAGTTATCTGTTTTAACATGCTTAAAGGGCACCTATGATGCAATATCAGCTTATGGAAGCTGTTTGAACAGAACTATGTGTAGGTGTAGTGAGTCCACTGTCATATTGGAATGATAGAAACATAACAAGTACCTTTTTTTTAATTTCCTGAGATTAAAATAGGATCCAAATCCCAGCAATTTTGAGGCCCACCGCAGGAATGATGTAGGAGTGCAGTTTTGCCTACCCACCTAATTGAGTGACAGGCACATATTGTCTCCATAGTAACATGTTCAAACATGTCCACTGAACAGGATTTGCAAAGAAACTGGGATTAAAAGATATGTTCCAGTTGTCTGTCATCAGCTATGAGCTTTACAAGCTTAAATATTTTTAAAACAGTGCATGTTTGTAATGAAGAAAAGACCGTAAAATCGATGTAATTCATAACCGTTGGAATCAGCACAGCAACATAGAGTAACGTTAGACATGCTAAAACAATATGAAGTTAAACAGGCTAATGGCATTTGTGTGTGACTCGTTGCAAGGGTTTGCTTGAATAAACTCCACCACAAATATATCAGATAAACTTACTTGCACTATTTGACTCATAAACTGAATCCATAATCCTTGAACTGAATCCTGAATCTGGCTCCTCCAAGTCTGTCAATTTCACTGAGCTGGTTATCTGACATGATGCCATAGAAGCCAACACACGTGGGAGCTATGGGTAGGTGAACCAGCTTATTCGCCTTAAAGACACAGGCTACAAAAACAGCTATACTGTCATCTGAGCCTAAAATGGGCATGTTCCGGAGGGTATAATAAATGATCTGATGGGTACTTTGAGATGAAACTTTACAGACACGTTCTGGAGACATCAATAAATTATCTTACATCTTGTAAAAAAAATAAAATATATAAAAATAAGATAATTTTAATATATTTCCATTTAGCTCCATTTTGCATTAATTAAAAACATTTTATGTTATTTATACTGAACAATTATATCGTTCATTATATGTGATAGTTCTCTTACTCTATTATAAGAAATGAATGTGCACTGAATGCACTGATAATTGCAAAGCAGCTCTGAGGGCTCATTTCATGAATGCAGAGCCAAAGCCTAAAACCTGTCTTGCTGCTTCGCAAGCGCTGATGTTTCCTTCTGGAGATGTAAATCTATTTTACTTTGATGTCAGCATGCAGCTGTAGTGAAATGTCTGCACCCCTGCTCCCCATAAGTGTTGTTCTGGGTCTTATTTACTCCCGTGTTCTGGCACTGCGGGCTAAAGTGAAGGGTTTATTAGCTGCTCAGAGGCAACAGATATCAGCCTGGCAGGTCTCCAGCAACTATCAGCTTTAATCTGGTGTCAGAGCTGCCATCTGTAACTTAAGAGACCACGATCAATACTCGCATTCTCTCTGATTGTCCCGATTCCCTCACTGTCACAGAGACGCCCCCATACACTCCTCTAAGGCGCGTGTGCGAAGAGTTTGTGTTCGACTCTTTTGGTTTATCCCAGCACTCTTTTCTCGAGAAGGTCAAGCAATGCACCAATGAGCAGACAAACCTACCATCTCTTTTCTTCACTTTCTCGAGTTATCGCTTCCTCCCTTAGTCACCTGCCAACTCTTGTGTTTACTTTGTCCTTTGTCTGTCAGCAAGTCTAGATAGAATCTGAAGCGTTTTCTGCAATAAACTTGAATGGAAAGGCTTATAGGTCCTCCCAATCACTTGGGGTTGTTTTTAAATGTAAATTTAATCTTCTTTTAGATATAAAAGGAAGGGAGGCTCGTGTCTGGGGTTGGACTCAAGGAAGCAGGCTGTGACCTGGACTGATGGAGGACCAGAGAAGAAGCGGGTGGACAAGAAAACAGAGCGCTATTTCTCCTCTTCCACCCGTCAGCTGCTTCGGTCAAGGGGTTTGCTAGCTTTGCCTGTACTCTCTGAAGGCAGCGCCACCAACTCTGATCCCTACATCAAACTTGCCATCTGTGCTGAGGAACAGGGCTCTACCACCCAGACACGCGAATCATGGGTCAATCCACTGGGCATTTATGATCCTGGAACCACTTTGTGGCTGGAGGGCAAGGGCCAGCCGGAGCTCAGGGAAGATCAACAGAGCACTGAGGCCCAAGAGAGCAACAGCACTCTTCTGAGCACACGAGTGGAGGAGTTTAACAAGAACTTACGGGAGAATCCTACAGACATCAAGCTGTGGTTGGACTTTGTACACTTTCAGGTAGGCCTACAGAGAATAAATGTACAGGTTTCACTGAGTAAATTTTATATAGACACCAGTACTTATACTGATTTTAATAGTATTATTAGCTTAATCATAATCCAACTAAACAGAAACCGGATTAAGACATGTGGGGTATGCCAATCTTAGTCAGATTATTGAAGTGCAGTACAGACATTTAAACACCCTAATCAAACTCTTACCATTTTGTAGGACTTTCCGCTACATTTTGCGTCAGGACACACGCACAGCAGTTGTCAGGTGTTTCACAACAAACAAATGAGAATGCTTTAAGCAGGAGAGCAGGTTTTTGGTGCGAGTGGAAAACAATGACTAAGTTGAGGATTCCCTAACCTGTCGTCACTGTGTACTCTCATCCAGTCTCATCCAGTCCTCTGAGTTTGTTGCGAGGGCATGAATAAAAAAATAGCGAATGAAATGGCAGAGTTGACCTGTTGCTTGAGAATTTGTATCTGCCGTCATCTGTTTGCACACATAGTCTGAGAAATTAACTGCAGTTGAACTTTAAAAATTAAAAACAAAATCACATATGGCGCCATGACGAATAGAAACTGTTGTTGTGTGAGACACCAGTGGAAATTAGCATCAAATGGTGATGCAATGATGTTAATCGAACCTTGTACTATAACATGTAAAAGGGGAACATGAAAGGAACATTCAAAAAGCAACTCATGTTAGCACCTTAATCATATTATTGTCTAATTCAGATTCATTCATTCATTCATTTTCTTGTCAGCTTGGTCCCTTTATTAATCTGGGGTCGCCAAAGAGGAATGAACCGCCAACTTATCCAGCATTTGTTTTACGTAGCGGATGCCCTTCCAGCCATCACTGGGAAACATCCACACATTCTCATTCACACACACACACACACTACGGACAATTTAGCTTACCCAATTTACCTGTACCGCCTGTCTTTGGACTTGTGGGGGAAACTGGAGCACCCAGAGGAAACCCACGCTAACACGGGGAGAACATGCAAACTCCACACAGAAATGCTAACTGACCCAGCTGAGGCTCGAACCAGCGACCTTCTTGCTGTGAGGCGACAGCACTACCTACTGTGCCACCGTGTCGCCCCTTATTCAGATTAAGGCGAATAATTAGATTACTGATGTCCATGTAAACATAGTCATTGTTTGCATTTCACCTCATTTGCATTTCTCTTTCCATGTCTCTGGTCAGGATGAGCTGGCCTTCGGTTCTGGGTCTTTCTCTTCTGCCAGTGACTGTGATGCCGAAATGAGGAAGATGTCTCTTCGTGCTGTGCTGGAGAAGAAGATTTCCGTCATGGACAGAGCAGTGGAAAGTAACCCTTCTGACGTGGACCTGAAATTGGAGAAACTCCGTCTGTGCAAGGAGTTATGGGAGCCTGCCGTTCTGCAGAAAGAGTGGAAAAAACTGGTGTTCATCCATCCAAACAGCGCACCTTTATGGAGGAAGTATCTGCTCTTCACACAGAGCCATTTCAGCACTTTCTCAGTGTCTAAGGTCAATGGAGTTTTCGGCAAGTGTCTGAGCACGCTCAGTGCAGTCCAGGATGGCAGTATGCTGTCTCACCCTCCACTTCCAGGCACACAGGAAGACCTCTTGGGTACAGTCATATTTTGTTAAATGTATCATTTTCAACACACTACACACCACACTGACAGATAAAGACAGGCACTTTGTCAGTTTTTTTCGGTTAAGTGTGTCGGTGTCTGTTGGCGTCTGTCAGAGCTTGTTTCTCCGATTGAACATGCTGAATCAGCACCTGTCAGATCATAGAACGTCTGACAAATGTTCTGTTGTAATCTGTTGATTGTCCCACGTCATGCATTGTGAGTTTACCTTTACACTCTTTTTAGTGTCCCCTTGTGTCCTCGGATTATTTTTTGCATTGTCATCGTTTAGATTTGACTCGTCTAGATGTGAATTTGCAGTCAAGGGTTATTTTTTTCCTCTCTCTCCCCCCTCATGTTGCTGTGACAGCAATTGGGTGGAAACTGTAAACTTGTTTTGATTACGTGCATAAATATTTGTAGAGTTAAGCAGCTCATGTACAGTTTGTGCAAGTGTACGTTTAGGCAGCCTGCCCTCTGTTTGTGTGTGTGTGTATGGCAGGGATCGACTGGCAGGCAACAGTAAAAGGTGATGATGTGGTGTTTTTGAAGTGGATTGGCATGCTGTTTGTCAGCTACTTTAGAGGATGTATTGTGTGGGTCTTTTTAGAGAGAGAGACACACAGACAGTGAGTCGGAACACAAACATCACTGTCCTGGGTTTCCCCGCAATGGGATTCGCCAAAATGAACAGGCGTTAAAATCGCTGTGACCATGCATGCGTGTGTGTGTGTGTGTGTGTGTGTGTGTGTGTGTGTGTGTGTGAGAGATTCTGAGCCAGACCGCTTGCTGTTCTGTGCTCTTTATCACTGGCTTCTCAATTAGCTTAATCAAACAATTACCTCAATAGATTGGGTCAGTGTGCTGCGTGTATCTGGATCAGCACTCCCAGAGCACACATTTGTTAGACTGAGATGAAATTTACACATGCAGTTGTTTTAGCACAGGTGGGCTATTTATGAGGTCTGAAGTGAAATTCTAATGGGTTTTGTGGGGACAAATGAGCATAGCAGGGTCTGAAAGGAGTTTAAAAGGTTTACTTTATACATAAAATTACATCATGTCATTATCTGCTACCCCTCATGTTGTTCTAAAACCTTTTGATGCTTCTTGAGTAAAATTGTCTGACCGGTTTGGAACTTCATGCGGGTAAAAGATTATTTTTGGGTAAACAAGTCCTTAAAGCTCTGTGACTCTGTGCTGCCCTCTTGTGGTTAGAGGAGGTGGTGCAGTATTGCACACAGCGTTTAGATCAAATATTCATTTCATTCATTTATATTTGTTATTATTTTAGGTGCATATAATCAGATTTCAAGTGTCAGCCATGTGTTTTCTTTTGTCTGGCAGATATCTTTCTGCAGCAGTGCCATTTCCTGCGTCAGGCAGGTCATACAGAGAAAGCCGTTTGTCTTTTTCAAGCCCTACTGGACTTCACTTTCTTCAAGCCAGACAATG
Source organism: Danio albolineatus (assembly GCA_903798035.1). Lineage (NCBI taxonomy): Eukaryota > Metazoa > Chordata > Actinopteri > Cypriniformes > Danionidae > Danio > Danio albolineatus. The sequence goes on from CAIGQQ010033238.1 coordinate 231,019, forward strand.
TAAACAATCTGGCCACCAGACAACAGGTACAGCCACACATTTAAAAGCATTAAAACTATGGTGTAAATGTTGCGTTCTTTAATTCATTTTCTTTGAAGCACTGCCACTTCAGCCACACATCCTAAAGGAATAGTGACTGTTCTGGCATCATTTACTCACCCCTGGCTTGTTCTAAACCAGTTTGATTTTTGTTTTTTTTTTAATTATGTTGAAGACAAAAAAAGATATTTTGAAAAATGTTGGAAACCTGTAACCATTGACTTCTGTAGTACTTGTTTTTCATACTATGGATGTCAATGGTTACAAGTTTCCAACATTCTTCAGAATATCTTCTTTTGTGTCCAACGGAACAAAAGAAAAAAAAAAAACTCAAACTGGTGTGAAACGAAGCAAGGGTGGGTAAATGATGACAGAATGTTGTTTTTTTTTTGGGTGATTAATGTCTTTTTCAATTTGTTTCAATTCTGTCAATTTGTTTTTGAGTGTGTCTAATGCCAGCATGTATACCTCAAATAAATGTGTTGCATTAGGTTCAAATTGAACCGAAACTCATCTAATTGTACTAGGCTTCCTTAAAACGGTGTAGTCAGTTATTGCAGTTGTCCAAACAACCAATTCTTCCTAGGGCTGCACAATATTGGGAAAATATGACATGCCAATATTTTATTTTTCTGCGATAAATATTTCGATATGGGATTTTGTCATAACTTAACTTAAGTAGCTCTATTTGATGGTTTTCTATGGAGTCAGGTACAGAAATTGAATAATCACACTTGAAAAAAAGCTTTTCTTACTTGGTCTATCTTTTCTAGTCCAAATATCTAAAGATGCTTAGCTCAAGTAAAAATATTGTTTTCTTTTCAACTTTACTTTCATTTTCAAGAGTTATCTTGAAACAAACCAAACTATCTGTCAGTGGGGCAAGTAAAATAATCTTTTTTTCGCTTTGAATGTAGATAATTGGACTAGAAACAAGACAAAAATTATAAGAATAAATTGGCATAAATTCTATATAAATACAGTAATTAAATACTATTCTGTAGCTCCTGGTCAACTATAATTCAGACTTAACATTGCATATCGTGCGATGTGACTATTGTGGATGCTGAAACAATATATTGTGCAGCCCTAGTTCTTACTTGTGTTTCTGTCTGTGCAGTGAAACTGTGACCTTGCTGTTCATTTTAAATAAAGTAAATAGTCATGTAGTAAAAGTGTTTTATGTTGAGAAAAAAGCGTATAGAAAACATAACTATAAACAGCATGAGGTGTTTGCATATTCACATGAAACTGTGACCTGTCCTCTTTGTTTTGGTTGCTAGATTTGCTGAAGAGGCACATTCACAAACACTTGCTTTTTAAAGCTTTTTACTTCTTTAACAGCAGAAATATCTGTAATCTCAACAAGCACATTCACATTCTGCTAAGCAAGACCCAGAGTGGCAGAAATGTTCCTGTTAAATACACCAACAAGCTGATTCTTGTTGATTATTAAAATGTAATATCTGTGATTAATTGCTTATTATACCCACTCCGCATATATTTACTACAGTAAACAATTGTGAACCTCTTTGCATTTCTTATCCTTGAAAATTAGCAAACATCAATCAGTGAGTGTCATGGTCTGGTGCACATCACTGCTGCTTTAATCACTCAGTCAGCATGCGATTGGCCGACCACCCCTGGCGTCTTTCTGTAATTGGCTGAACAAGTTCTTAGGCACTGCAGTATGAGGTAGTTTTGGCACACTGTGTAACTGCAAATTAAACAAGATTTCCCCATTCAGCTGAGTACACATTTCGCAGCACTTAAATGTGAAAGAGTGTGTTGCTGCAAGTGATTCTGCAAATGGATCTTAAATCGAAAACCTAGGAATATCAGTCATTTCAAAATTCACACATGCAAAATAGCAAAAAGACATTGCTTTAAGCAGATTTGTATATCTACATAAATTATATATTATAATATTATAATATAATATATATATATATATATAAAAGCCCGGCTTTAAATATTTGATTAAAAATGTCTATGACTATCATAAACAGCATAATTGTGTGAGAATGATGCTGTATGTGACGTCTCTGGTGACTTATTTGTTCTGATTTATTTATTTTACTTGTGTATTTTTTTATGTGTATGTTAAAATAGTTCAAATAAAAAAGGAAAGTCTATAAGAACAATTCTAATATCTAGTAGGTATGAATGAAAGGACAAATTATGACAATCCATCAAAATGTCTGGGAACATTGAACCATTATTTGGTTTTATTTGTTGGTCAAATTACATGTACTTATTTTCTATGCTGATATTTCCTTGTGTGTCCAGGTGGATTTTTTTGAGCCGTTTTGGGACAGTGGAGAGCCCAGGATTGGGGAGCGAGGGGCTCGCGGATGGAAGGCTTGGATGCTTCAGCAGGAGAAAGGAGGATGGGTGATTCCACCTGAGCCAGGTGTGCAAACCAAACAAACGCTCACACAAATAGAGATCATTGCCAATGCATATTGGCATTATATATAGATATTTTGATGTTTGGCATTTCTAATTTTTTTTACATGGACACTGATAATAGCTTGTCTTATATTATGGATATTATGCTTGTCACATAAAGATCTGATGTTTAATTTGAAAGCATCAGAGTTCTGTCATCTCTCTCCAAATCAAGTGCTTTTTATTACATTCTAAGAGCTAACATTACAGTGAACTCTGTGCTCTTCAGATGATGACGAGGAGGAAGAGCAGGAGGACTCTGAGATCAAAGACAAAACCTGGCCCAAGTGGAAGATCTGGTTAGATGTGGAGGCGTCCCGAGAGGCTAACCAATGGCTGCCATGGAGACCAGATAAAACCAAGGGCCAATCAGAAGAGGACTGCGAGGACCCAGACAGACAGGTGCAATATTTGTTGACAAACTGATAAACAAGCCCAAATAAAATCCTGTATATATTTTAGACTACACTTTTGTATTCTAAAAATTAATATTTATTATAGTTTAAAGGGCCATGAAACCCCCCTGTCTCAGCGGGGTGTTTTCACACCTCTAGTTTGGAAAAGCTCAGGAAAGTGGGTGTGTCCAGCTCGGTTTAGGTAGGAGTGTCAGGGGAGGGAAAGAGGGAAGGTTTTGCATAAAAAATGGGGGTTTCCATTTGTGCACGTGCTGATTTTCAAACAGGCAACACACAAACACAGACGCAGGGGAGAAAGACAGTGACTGTGTTTACATGGACATCAGTAATCCAATTATTTGCCAAATTATTAATTTTTCGACTTTAACTACAGTTTGACACTTTCACTTATATCCAGGAACATTTCCTGCATGCCCCCGTGACAAACCAGATGTGAGAAACTGCTAAGAGTGCGGATTTTAATGGAGCGCTTCATATCGCGTGTTTTATGGTTGGTAGCATCAGAAAGCCGTGTGTATAGACTATCTTGTCACAAAATGCGGCGAAAATTCTACACGACAGTAGTTTGACTGCAGTGTTTACATGTTACTCGGAGAGCAGCATTCACAGTGGATCTTTCAGTCTATAATATTGTACTGATATTAACATACTGTGAACTAACTTTGCCATCTGAATAAACAAACAAAGACCACTGATGGCTGACTTACCAAATCTGTAGAGACAGGACAATCAACGTGAACTGGAGCTGTGTGTTTTGGAGACAAGCGGCAAATCCGGATTTAACCATTTCCAGATGCGGAAAGCTCTCGGGTAAAAAAAAAAGTTCCTAACAAACGCATTTCTGCTGCGTGAGTCTAGCCGCGCTCTCATAGCGGGGAAATGAAAACAAAACCTTCACTGCAGCACATCAACACAACACTGGCGACCTGTGTCTCCAAACAATTCTTCTACTTCCACTTGTTTTGGCAACACAGCGTGGCGTCTCTCTGCCGTCTGAACACTGTAACAGGTAAAAACAGTCTTCAGAGCTATTATGCATATTAATGACGTTGCGCCGCATACACAATAGAGCGCGCTGATTGGTTTGAACCAAGTCTATCTCATGACTTAATGCCGCACGCTCAGAGACGTCACGATGCAATCGCAGGTACAGACGTCCACTCTCCATGCTGGAATACACGCATGGATCTCATCGGCGAGACGCAGCTTCAAAAACTCGCTTTAAACCGGAAGAACGAATTTGTCGAAATAATGCAAAAACAACCAATTTTCACTCTTTAGCGAAATATACGTGTCCTAATAGTGTGTATGGCAGCACAGGACACATATATAACTGTCAACAGCTCAAAAAATGTGTTTTGGTGTTTCGTGACCCTTTAAATCATAATCAGATTAGCCAGAGATAAATGTCCAGTTATGTTTAAAGGCACTATGACACGAATTAAGATATATATTTTTTTGGATTAAAATTTTCAAAAACTAGAATAATGTAATATTTTTCGAGGAATGTTCAAATCTAGAGAATCAAGCTATTTAAACTAGTAGCACATTGTCTTGTGTTGCCATTCTACTCTTGATTTCCAATTTGGTTTAATAGAAAACAGGAAACAACAAAGATGTTTTTATTAGACTGCACAGACACTGTTATAACAGAACATTAAAATGTATTTATTATGATAAACCAGAACAGCTGGAAGTGTGCCATGTTGCACTCAACGTTCATCAGCAGTTTCTTCAGTCACTGACAACTTTCAGCCTTACTCATACTACCACGATAATAAGTTTCAATAATTTAGCTTATCCATGAACATGATTTCTGCAGCAGTCCTATAGGATGTAATGAAAATGACAACTCCCATGATTCCACACCCAGTCATGGCATCTTTCTGTCTACATGCAGGTATTGTTTGATGATATTGGCCCATCCATGATTCGTGTGGACAGAGCAGATCTCCAGGTGCAGTTGATTCTGGCATTCCTGCAGTTCCTCGGTCTCCCCGGAGCTTCAACCAAGTTCCTAACAGCTTCTTCCTCTAGCGTTCTGCTGGATGATCTCACTTTTCTTGAAGAGGGCCCTGATCCGGAGCGACCTCTGACCTCTTATGACCTCCCAGTGACTGGGATATGTGCTGTGGGTCACATGACATGTCTGAGTGGCTGCAGGAGGCAAGCAGGGCTGTGTAAAGCTGGAGAGGAGTTTCTTCACAATGTTTTACATCAAACTCTTCGACTCGTCTCTGCACAGGATCAAGCTGCTATTACTCTCTGCTGGCTGCAGTATGAGAAACTCAAGGTAGCTGTATGGTTGTTTATCATTTAATATTTCTCTGTTTAAAAACTCGCTGTATATTACAAATAAATGATTAATGTAAACTATTTAAATATATAAATTCTAATTTTACAGCACTGGCATTTCTGGATGGTTTGTATCAAGTTTAACCTTCTTCATCATTTCCCTGTTTTAGGTGCTGAGGTGTTTACGCAGTGGAAATAAAAGGCAAATGAAGTCTCAGGGGAAGCGTAGTAAACGTCTTGCAAAAAGGCTGCTAAAAGAGCCAGAGAACAGGGGCAGTCTGGCACTTTGGAGAGAGTATGCCCATCTGGAGTGGCTTCTAGGAAATCTGGAAGAAGCGCGGAAAGTTTTTGACACTGCCTTGAGTATGGGTGTTTCTAGGGGTCTTAATGACCATGTTCTCTGCAAGCTCTGCTTTCTTTACGCCCAGCTAGAGGTAGAACAGGCTTTAAGCAGTGGGACAGTTTCCACATCCTCCAAAGCTGTCTACATTCTGACTAAATTAGCAGAAGGGGCTGCCTACACTCCTTTCTCTGGCCAGATCAACCCAGTGGTCATATTGAAGGCCAGAAAGGCCTATGAACAGGCCCTATTGAGTATTTTACCTGAGCAGAACACAGACAGCAATGCTAGAGCTCCAAAGAAACACCACAGGACATCCAACCTAGTTGGATGTTTTGGACTTTTTCAGTACCTGACAATGGGGATCGATGCGGCACAGGCCGTGTACAGTCAGGCCATCCAAAAACTGATTCCCAGTCATTTGAATTCGGAAGCAGCAGATGGATCTCTAAGAAGATCCAAGGTCTTTACTGACTGTGAGGCTGTTGCTGTCCAACATGTAGCACTGCTGCGCCATCACACTAACACTAATGCATTCCCCTTATCCCGACTGAGACTGGCACTTACAGATGCGCTCTCCTTACTGCCCTCCAGTGCCTCATTATGGCATCTCTACTTACAAACAGAGAACCACTACCACAGCGCTGGCCGAACTCGCAGGTTCTTTCACAGCATGGCAAAGAAAACTGACAGTGTTGTGCCTTATCTTTTCGCCATCACTGCAGAACAACGTCTCAAACAGTTGCTGGACTCTGTGCAAAGGTGAGAAAGAAAGGGTTGTGCCTTAATCTGTTTTTCCTCTCTTTTCATTTATTCTTTTGTGTTTTGTATGCATAACAGTTCTAGGAACAGTCAATCTAGCACATTGCAGCTAATGTGTTTCAAATTGTAACATAAGTGTGTTGCATTCTCAGCTCTTTAACAAGGGCCACATTAGTAGACTCGTTTCATTTTTTCCTACTATCTGCAATCTCATCCCTCCATGGTGGAAGAACAGTTGGCAGAGATTTTTACAAATAACTAGCAATCAAAATGGTTTGGTTTTAATCCCTGTCCACAAGGCAATGAATTTAGGTAAATCCGTAAAAGTTTAAAATGGTTTCTGCCTATTGTCCACATGACACTGGTCTTGTCAGTACCCTGAAACAACCATTTTGAATAACAGGTTAAAGAGCAGAAAAATCCCCAAATGACCCATCGTGTAGCCGATAAATAGGCAAAACGCTTATTTTTGGAAGACATCAAAGTACAACGTGACCGCAATGAGGAAGAACCCCACAAATAACTGCTCACAACATCAACAATAGTGGATTACAGAGCTGTGTTTGTGCTACAGGCACTGCTAAGTTTATGAGCACTAATACAACAAAACCTGATGATGTTGGATCAACTGAAAAACCAGCAGAGATGCATTACCAGTTACACGTTTCAGATATTTTTAAATCTATCACCATGTTGTTTATGTCTGTACTCAACATGCTGAAGAAAAAGAAAAGCTTCATTGCATTCTTCTGTGCTTTTAGTGTATCCTGCAGCTCTGTCTGTGTTTGTTTACAGTGCCACAGATAGAGGTGGCATACGTGTTACACTGTTTCCATGTGGACACAGACATATCATGAAACCAAACATGTATGGATGCAAATAAAATCCACAAAAGAAAAAAGATTGTTGCTATGTGGATGAAGACTTATAACCTAATGCAATGTCATCTTTCCCGAAGGTCTCGTCTTCCTGGCGAAGCTCTTCCCACCCTGCCAGTGAATGGTCTTAGCAATCGTATCCGCTGTCTGTTTGAAAGCGCTACTGGGACAGAACACGGAGCCCACTGTCCTCTGCTGTGGAGAATGTATCTAAACTTCATGGTAAAGTTGTCAACAGTACACTTTAGAAGTATTTATTAATCTCAAGCAATAAACATGTATGTTGAGCCGATTCTCAATGTGTTTTTCGCAGGTGTGTGATGGGAATGCAGACAGAGGCAGTGGAATCTTTTACAAGGCTTTACAGGAAGTGCCCTGGGTAAAGGTGAGGTTTCCAGTATAGTATGCATTTGTGCTAGTTTATGTACTAGTGCGTATATGTACTAGCTATTTTGTTCGGTACATCTTGGCAATGCCAGGTTAGACCCATTTGTCCCTCTAGAACTGTCTTTATTATACACAATAGTGATAGAAAATCACAAACGTGCAAATCGCAATGATTTGTAATAAGTGAGTGATTTAAAACTAAGAATCTTTAGTCTGGCCTTTCAGTAACAACACTATCACATGTCTGTTCTCTTTCAGGAGTTATAGTGATTCTTTCTTTTCCCTTAATTAATATGAAATATTTATTCAGTGTTGTGTTTCATGGGTATATTTATCGAAAATAGTAAAAATTACATTACATGAATCAAAATAAATGATTTTTATGTTGTCTATAATCTTTAAAAAAAACTACATTTTTTATTAGTAACATGCATTGCTAAGAACTTTCTTTGGACAACTATAAATTTGACTTTCTAAGTGTTTAGTTTATATATTTTTAACCCTTAGATTCTAGATCTTCAAATAGCTGTATCTCCGATGTATAAGCATCAGTTTTCAAACACTGAACCATATGAATGATTTTGTGATCCAGGGTTTGTTATATGTGCGTCCAGAGTTCAAGTCCAGGCTCATGCACCTTTCCCGATCCTCAACCCTTTCCGTTCCTTGGGAATGTTGGTCCATATTGACATGAGAAGCTTTATTGGATTAAGATCTGATGACTGTCATGTTCAAGAAACCAGTTTGAGATGATTAAGCTCTGTGTCTTTTTTTGGTTTTATCCTGTTGTCAGCATAGCATGAGCGTGCTGTGGTCATCAAAGGAATGAGACATAGTCAGCCACAATAATCAGACAGAATGTAGCGTTTAAATGTGGCTCAGCTTCTTCAAGGTTTGATGTGTTGTGTGTTCAGAGATGATCTTCTGCAGATCTTGGATATAACAAATAGTTTTGTTTGTTACAAAGAGTTATTTTTGTATTTCTATCAGCTCCAAACCACTTTAGTCATTCTCCTCTGACTTCTATCGTCAACAAGGCATTTTCACCCACAGAGCTGCCACTTCTTTGTAAATACTAGAGATTGCAGCCTGGGTAAATACCAGTAGATCAACCTTTTCTAGAAAGGTACCTATGATGAACATGTGTAAGCTGTTTGGACAGAACTGTGTGTAGGTATAGTGTGTCCACATTCATATTGGAGTGATAGAAACACAACAAGTCTTTTTTTTGTATTTCCTGATGTAGAATAGGACCCAAATTTGAGGCCCACAACAACATGACGTAATAGTGCGGTTTTCCCCGCCCACAGGTTTGATTAACAGGCGCCATGTTTCTATAAAAACATGTACACTTGTCCATAGAACATTTTTTTTGCAAATAAACTGGGATTAAAATACCTGTTACAACTTTTATAAGAACGTTTCATAACAATTTTTATTAGTTTGATTATAAAAAATGTTTTTAAAACAGAGCATGTTTGTAATAAAGACGGTAAAATCACTAATTCTTAACCGCTATCACCACAGCTGCATGGTGTCAGTAAACACGCATGTATGTGTGTGTATACTAAAAACAGCATTCGTGTGAGACTCATCATTTCAGAAAGGCTTGAATAAACTCCACCACAAGTACATGAAACAAACGTACTTGGTATTTTTGACTAATGAGCTGTATTTCAGCTTCATTCAAGTCTGTCTCTGTACTGTTTATCTGACGTAACACATGGTGAGACGCAGACATGCATGTGGGAACAATGGCCGAAGAGAAGCAGCTTATTCACAATTAAAGCCACAGGCTACAGTACAGTACTGAGACAGCAAAATGGGCAGATTCTGGAGGCTATAATAAATTATTTGATGGGTATTTTGAGCTGAAACTTTACAGACACATTCTGGAAACACCAAAGGCTTATCTTACATCTTGTAAAGGGGTAAAATAGGTGCCCTTTAAAGCCACTTAAGTTTGAATTTCAGCAGATCCCCTTGACCATGTCTACATGCTGAAATGCATTAAGATGCTGCCATGTGATTAGTCGATTAGATATTTGCACGAATGAACGGGTGTTGAACAAGTGTAACTAATAGAGTGACTGGTGAGTGTATGTAGATTACTGTTAAAATGGCTGCCAGGTAACACTTCATACAATGTGCATGTTTTCAAATAAGTGAGTGTGTGTGTGTTTGCAGGGCTTGTATATGGATGCAGTGCAGCTGTTTCCTGAACGTGTGCAAGAGTTTTTAGACCTCATGACTGAGAAGGAGTTGCGTCTGAGAATGCCTATGGAGGAGGTGGACATCCTGCTGGAGGAGTAGCCGTTGAACCCCTTCCCGTAATACACTAGAATCAACAACCGCTGCACACCAGCCAACAGAAACAGAATCTAACAGTACAGAACAAGCAGTAAAGAAAAATAAATGCAGATTTTATTTATTTTTATCCATTGGTAAATGTATTTTTCCATGATTTAGAGATTAAATAATATGTTTCATTTAATCATCATGTCTTCTTGTTTGTGAGAGTTTATCATGGATTGTTTGTAGTTTAGTTGACTGAATGACCTGACTGGTAAGACATTTGGAACAATTTAAGATGATAGGTGACCCAGGAATTAAACTTTTGCCATTATTTACTCACTTCAAACCAATTAAATTTTTTTCCTACGTTAAACGAATATATTAAAGGAAGATATTTTGAAGAATGCTAAAAAACCTGTAACTACTGACTTAGAATATCTTCTTTTGTGTTCATCAGAGGGAAACAACTCAAACTGGTTTGGAACAAGTCAAGGATGAGTAAATGACAGAATTTATAGTTTTGTGTGAACTATCCTTTCAAAGCCAGCTGTAATCGCAATATTATTTCGGCCAGCAGAGGGGGTTCATGCCCTCTTAATGATGTTCAAGATTTGACCCACAAATTTAAAGGTTCAAGAAACCCTGCAGCACTTTTTTAAGATTTTAACAGATTTGTGTGTGTTGAGCCTCGTTTAAAACAACGTTAGCACCTGTTCGCTTTAATTGTAGGGAAAACTGGATCATTTTGAGCTTTTGTCAGCTAATTTCATCTTCTGGGTTTAAAATCATTTTTAGGCAGGATCAAAACTGGTGACGTAGCGCACAAGTGGAGTGATGACGCGTCGGCTTCTCATTATTATTCATAGCTGATTTTTCTTATCCTATGACAAGATTATTCATGACTGCACATGCATTCCGATGACAGACCCATATGGACAAACCACAGACCTGCCAAGTTATGAGACCACACACAACACGCAGTATTTAGCCATTCATGAAGGGTCATACTGTATGTGTTTGTTTTCATGATCCACAGAGTTTGTTGCATGGCTTTCTTCGCGATGCGGTCAGGGCCACCGATACAGCAAAACTGTTGATTTGCATCAAGCATTTTTGTCTGGAGAGCTGTACGAGTATTGGAGAATGGCGGACCTTGTCTTTTATCAGTTGAGTCTGTTACCATTCAGACACGTCATTCATATATCATGTTTAAAAATCCTCCAAATTACCGGCAGGGCTAATGGTTGGAATAGATGGGGTAAGAGACACGCTGTACTGCTATCCATGTTATTTGCATTCAGACCTGGGAATTCAGGAGGAGAGAAGTCCTCATTTAGTGTTTATATAAACATAATTATCTTTATAATATAACAAATTGTGGTCCTATATTATATGAAAGTACAAGTAGCTTATCGTATATGTAAGGACATTAAATTACTTACTGTTTCCTTCTTTGCATTTTAACTTTGTAAACTATAAAACCATGGGTCATCATTTTGTGCCTGAATTTTATTTTATTTTTTATTTCGAGCTGGTGAACCAGCTGACAAAAGCCCCCCTTTTTTCCCCTGCTCTGCTGGCCACGCCCACTACTCTCTGCCTGTAGAGCTTCACGCCCATCTCAGAAAAAATTCTGAGGTAGACTTGAACTGAAAGAGGGGGGATTTCATGGCCCTTTAAAACTGCAGATTAGGATTAGTTTAAAATACCAAGAGGTTGTTGCAGTGCTTTAGACTGGAGCTTTCTCCTCAATACTACTACTCCATAAATAAATAAACTAATAAATCTGTGAGGAAAAAAAAGACCGAACTCTATGATGGTGTGAATTTGACATGGAAATTTGCTCGGACTGCATGTCTCAAAAATATTTGATAGGAAATTAGATCTTAAAGGGACAGTTCACCCAAAAATGAACATTGTCACCATTTACCCATCCTTAACTTGTTCCAAACACAAAAGGTGATATTTTAAAGAAAGCTGGAACCTGTATTTGTTCTTCCTGCAATGTAAATCAATGGACACAAGTTTTAGGCTTTCTTCTAAATATCTTCTTTCGTGTTCAACAGAATAAAGACATTCATGAAGGTTTGGAAACACTTGAGGATGAGATTAGCGTGTAGGTTTTCATGTTCGGGTGAGATATCGCTTTCACCTAACAGCACCTCTGACTCAAGTTTCTTCATAGCAAATACTTTTAATTTCACAGTGAAAGGTCATAAGGTGAGGAGCTGAATAAATGGCTCTAGATCAGGACGGTACATCATTCATACAGATATATTTATATACAAGGTCCAAAGAACTGTCTGTCATCTGCAAGCTCTTCTAGAGCTTTCTTCAACTGTTTGTCCCTAACCAGCCTTGTTACTGTATATAATAATTTATTAGAAATAATTAATCTGAGTGATGAATATTTATTAAGGTATTACATGTATTCAGATCCTATTTCATTACATCTGCCCATTTATTTGTTTCAAAATCAGTGTATTAACAGTCGAATGTTGTTTTCCTCAGGTTTCAGTTGAACATTTTAGACCAGGGGTACCCAAATTTTTCGTATGAAGGGCCAAAAACCAAATATCTTGGAGAGCCATGGGCTGAAGATAAATACACCAAACTACATTACATTAAAGTTGGCATGGTTAATTTCAGAACATTTCTAATTAAATTGAAAAAATACTTTAAACTTATGCAGTATAACTTTTTAAATTGTAACTTTATACAATAAAAACATAAACAATCACATCTATAACGCAGTGGAGTTCAGCGCTGCATACACTAGTCAAGCAGAATCTGCCTTTGATTTTATTTGCTCACCAAAGTCTCTGCACTGTCAGGTTACAGTACAACAAAACCAGATTAATTTACGCCTTTTAATTGAAACATTTCATTTCAGTTAGCTTTTAACAACAAAACAAACCAACAAAGGGTTGCATTTAATTTGAATTGACTATCTGGAAACATCCCCATCATTTTTCTTAGATGGGATAGTGGGCCAAATCAAAGGTTGGCCAACCTCCTCAGCCCCTAGTTTGGGCATCACTGTTTTAGATTGTACTTGCAATGTGGCAGCAGGAGGCAAACTGGGAAAAAAACTCACTGGAGGTGTTACACAGGTATTTTCCCTGTGGTATTTTTCTTTGTCAGATATTGTGAAGATATATTATGATCACTGTTTTGTCTAGTGTGTTTTGTCCAGAAACGCGACTGACATTTTATCAATTTCAGGTAGCAGCTTTCTAAATCTAGTGTTGGTCTTAAGTGGTAAATTCTGAATAGTACATTGCATAGATCAGTGGTTCTCAAGCTTTTTTCACCAAGTGCCACCTCAGAAAACAATCGTCTCTCCAAGTACCACCATAATAACCGGTATTGAAGTACAATAGTAGACTAAGACCTAAGAAAGCAGCTACAGCACTGCACAGTTCAAAAATGAGGCAGATTAATTCTTCTAATTATGAATATTTGTTATTTTCAGCCACCTGAATAAAAGGTTTAGCCTGTAAAAATCTATTTACTGATCACATCGGTGTTATCGTACGTGCCAAAGGGTTAAAAGTGTGTTCATTTTTTTTTTTTTTACTTTAATTATTCAGAGATTCCTCCACGTACCACTAGAAGGAAGCTTGTGTACCACTAGTGATAACCTACCACAGTTTGAGAACCACTGGCATAGATAATTAGTATTAATTTTCATAAGTTCCATTACTTCTGTTTTGAAAAATAAATAACCTAGTTGAGTTTTGAATAGGCAACACAGTGGCTCAGTTGTTGGCACTGTCGCCTCATAGCAAGAAGGTCGCTGGTTCGAGGCATTCCTGTGTGGAGTTTGCATTTTCTCCCCGTGTTTTTGTGGGTTTCCTCCAGGAGCTTCGGTTTCCCTCACAGTCCAAACACATGCACTATAGGTGAAAAGAATAAACTAAATTGGCCGTAGTTTATGAGTGTAAGTGGATGTTTCCCAGTAGTGGGTTGCAGTTGTAAGGGCATCCACTGTGTAAAATATATGCTGGATAAGTTGGCGGTTCATTACACTGTGGTTGAATAAAGGGACTAAGCTGAAGGTAATTAATGAATAAGTTTTGAATATTTTTTGCCTCTGAAAAAAAAACTTTTTGAAGGCTGTAATAGGTATATTTCCCCTTTCTTCATAGGAAAACCAAGTTCAGCATCTAATTAAAATATAATACACTGTTAACGTTTTCAATCATATCACGTGATGCATTTAAAATAAAGCAAAACATAAAGGTGGGGCACAATTGTGTAAAAGGACCCCATCTAGTGGTGTACTCAGAAGAAAATGTACATTACCATGTTTTCGTTCACACCAATTAACTTCAAAAAAGGCTTGACACATTAATAGCACAATCTCCGATAGATAAACAGTGACTTTAGTTGTTATTGTTGTGCCTCGGTGAGGTGCTGAACCAATGTTGACCCAGCGCTATTTTTACCGTCCAGATGAAAACGGGTTCATGCTTGTAATCTGTCTGAAGGGTCTGAAGCAGTGGCTGAAATCTGTGCGATGTCACGTTTGTTGTTTTTTTCGGTTTTTGTAACAGTCTGTGTGTTTTGTTGACTAGGGGAAAGGCCACGTCAGACTGCCTCACAGCAGTGTTGCCAAATCACGATAGAAAAACAAGCAACCTGACAAAAACAACCTCTGCACAGGAATTGTATTCATTGATTGGATGTTTTGTACAGCGAGCTAAATAATCTAAAATTGCATATTGCCTATTAATTATGTGCTATAATTATCAATACCTTATAAATTCATCATGCTTTAACGATTTAATGGTTTTCACTCAAAGAAATAAAAACCTTCCATTCTGTGCCATAAATATAATCGGATAAAAATATATATTTAGATCTTTAAAACACATGGCACCATAGTAATAAATAACAATAATAAACAAACAAGAGGCTTAATACAAGGCTTAAACAATAAATAAAACATAAAATAAAAAATATATAATTAGCTGCAGCTAGTCATACTTTGATATTTTCTGCACTATCGGTTATTGAAATTCTAGAAATAAGCAAAAAACCCTGCCCAAACGGCCCTTTTCAGTATCTAGTTTTATAAAGTAAACATACCATTTTTACCTCTCATGATATTTTTGGGGGTCGGATCTGATCTTTACCCAAATAATTAGGATCATTAACTTGCATACAAATTTCAGGCACTCTGATGTGTACCAAATAATGTTAGTGATGTTCATAGAGCAATCTGACATGCCAATATTATGGATCTGCAGCTGCACATAAAATAAATGATATTGTCATTAATAAATTATATTATGTTTGATTTTATTTGTAAGCAGCCTTTTTTTAATAGAAGTATCTTCTAAAAGAACATGTAAAAGAAATGTCTCTAAATCATTTCCACGTATGAATTTGGCAGATACTTTACAAATAGCCTCTCTTTATTATATTTACCCACACTGCTTCAGTTAAAGATACATTTTAAATGTACACTACTGTTAATAACGGTTTCAAATGTGTTATTTTTTGAGAACGGCTAATGATAACGGCTTACCGTTCTCTTGTGATTTTCGGCAAGTTATCCTTTAGGAGATTGGCATTTAATAATAAAACAAACTTTAAAGTTACACCTTTATTTTATACACGAGCTCAAAAAGCGGACATGGCAACCCTGCCTTAGCTCTACCACGTTCTGCCGTCCAGCTGTACTGCAGTGTGGCCGCGAGGGGCGACAGAGAGGCGCCACACAGTCATCCAATGACTCGTGGCCGTTCGTAGTATTTCCTTTTATTTAGGTGAGTTGCAGATCAGCCAAACCGTGGAAGTGTGTTGAAAACATTGGCAAAGTTTCTATTTCCTTCGTCTGGCTTACTGTAATCGCTTAGTGTGATCGCACAACATGGCTTCTTTAAGGGATCGAGCATTTTGACATTTAAAAACACGACAAAGTCCGATGCAGCTATTCGCCGTGTTTCAAGCTGTTGGCTGTCAACTTGTGCTGTAGCTGCAACAGCTTTCATCGACTCTTTCTCTTCGTTTGAGCTGGAAAACGACTATTGCGGGATAGTGAAAATAATTAGAAGGCGTGGGCGTTTGCGCTTTTGAACCATGACCACTGAAGTTGCGAGAGACTTGGACGTGACAGTCGGTTGTTTGGGCGAAGGGAACCAAAACAAGTCGGACGCGGATCGACCCGAGCAAGCTGACCGCACCACGAGCCACGAGGAGGGGCAGCAGGATCCTCCTCAGGGCGACACTAAACATCCAAAACAGGGGGTCATGGAGAGCAAAGCGGATGGTTTGAGCACGGACAGCACGAACGACAAGGAGAACGAGCAGAATGCATCAAGCCACGAAGCAGAAACTGCCAAGAAGAAAGTGGTCGAGGCTCCTCCGCCGAAAGTCAACCCCTGGACGAAAAGGAACTCGTGCCCTCCTAATAATACCAACAACAACTCGCAACAAACAGGTAGGGAGTTTGTGGCCACAACACGCACATTAATGCCCTCGACAGCATTTATTCTCGTGCACACATGTGCTCTGTTAGCTCGCATGTGCTACTGCAAACAGGAGCGGCCATTGAACTTCTGTCACTTCACTTTTATGACCCTTTTTGCATGCTCGTGCACTCGTGCTTTGATACGGACCGTAATGACGGCTATACTTTAATTTTGTAATAATTCATAAACTTTGTGCCCATATCCGTAAAGTGTGTTTTTCATACATGGTCAGAGAAACGGACCAATCAGGGGCGGAGGTGGGGCCTGTTAGCTTTAGCACTAGTGATGAAATGTCCGACTCGTTTCAGCGTTTCGGTTCTTTTGAACAATTTATTTAAAATAACCGATTCAAACGTTCTTGCACGTCGTGACGTCAATCCTGGCAACCTGGCGTGACGGTATGCACGTAAGCACGTACTTCAGTAAAGTATGGGTGCGTTGTTGGTGTTTAGTTTTTATTTATGTAGAAGGGCTGCCAAGACTCATTTACAACTAAACAAATAAAGCTTCAGCTAATTTTATTTTGATAAATCCTTGTTCATTATAACCAATTGTGCTTAGTAATGAGCTTAAGTTGTAAATAAACTTGCGGTAACCTTAAGTTTTATATTTGTGTTTTTTTATAATGTATTTTATTCTGTTATTATGAAGCACTGCTCGAGATTCAGATAAACAGATCGTTTTGGTCAAACGATTCTTTGTAAAGATTCGACTCTAAAGAACGATTCATTCACGAATTAGACTACCCTGCTAACTCAACAGTTTGTTTAATCCCCTGAAGTGGTTTATAACAACGAAAATAATTTCTCTTTATCTACAAATATAAAACCGTCTACAAGTGGTTGACTTCCCACTACGCTGTTTTGGGCCTTTAGTCTCGGGGTGTTTGCGGTTTTGGCTAACATATGCTTTGGTGTCCTGGCTCGCCTGATTAAAACGCCGATGTTGTTCGAGTCAGATAATGCATAAATAAAAAAGCGACCATATTCATTTACTCATGTAAGCTTCTATGGGATATTTCTGAATGATTTGGACACGTTTATGTGTGTTAGGCTGAGGAAGCACGTCAGGAAGCCCGGAGCTCATTTTTGCAGTTTGTGATGTGACCAAATATGGTGGTAGTGGGAATAAACGCCCATCAAAACGCCCGATCCCACACCATTCCGCCGACAGACCCGCGTGTGCCTCGATCATTTGGGTGTATTTGGAAAGACTTGCTGATGCGGGCAGATTTAGTCCCTCTCCCCACCCCATCTGATCGAGTTGCACGGGAGCACGTGGAGTGCTGAGCACTGCAACTCCAGCAGGAGCTCATGAGAGGCCTTTACACACACACACACACACACACACACACACATTCACGCAGCTGCTAAACACTTCATCAGGGCTTCAGCGCATTGTGTTTGCTTCTCTGATCATTGTGGTGGTGTTTGTGGTAGCAGCACAACTTTTGCTTTGAAATATCTGTGACTGTACGGTGTAGGTTTATAGCACTGTGTGTAATGTTAAACCACTCCCTGAATAATACTCTGTGTACACTGACAAAGCCTGGGGTTTGTTCGTTTGACCAGTATAGGATTGTGCCTGTTTTTGTACATTGTTGTTCAAATTTAAGTGTTATTTTCAAATAGTTTCTCCTATATATTCTCCTATATATAGTATTCCTATATTGATAGGTGGTAGTGATTTGTAATTTAGCCATATGTTAAGTCATGTTTGGCATAAAGTGTAAACACTGTGGCACATCGTTCTGTTAATTTGAAATGGAGTGGCATAGGTTTTGGACACCCTATTGTTTGTATGTCTCGCTACAAAAGGGACATGTTTAGGAAACCTGTCTGAAAACAGGTAATGTTAGTTCAATAAATAATTTAAGTAATTTGCCTAAAATAACGAAACATCACTGAAAATTTAAAACCAGAAAAGCAAGATATTTGCAGAAGGTGTTCAGCGTTACTGATTTTGCACTCTTCATACCACAGTTTTAGGGTCAGGCTTTGATAAAGTTCGACATGTTATATGTTCAGTAAAAGAAAAAGGGACTGTGTCAAATAAAAATTCTGGAAAAAAAACAATCTACAAGCAAAAGCACAAATGAACACAATATAGCAAATATGCTAATGCAATAAACAGTTCTTTTTTTTAGTCATCAAAAAGTAGTTTTCGAATACAAAAACTGAATAACAATCAAATATAAAACAGCATATATAAATGTTACTGTATAAATTAAATAAAGGTTCTATATCATTGAAGTTGCAACAGCTTTTTAGTCAAAAGCAGTGAGTGATTTCTTTTGTTGCTTGATTAATATTAAAAACACGGACAGCAGGAAAATGTCAAATTTGAACCGGTCCACAGCAGCACACTGAAAAAGTTACAGACAACACAATTTCTCAAATGTTTATATCTAAGGCATAACTGATTAAATAATCGTCAAGTCGTTTGTTCAGAAGCAACACTTAATTTTAGTACCATAGCCCTGCTCTCATAAAGGGCACTTCTCTAGTCTTCAGTATGAGTTCTTTTCGAACTTGAGGTTCAATGTTTTAATAAGAAAAGCCTAAATTAGTTGAATATAAACACAGTCATGTTTTATTTCTCAGTATATCTGAGTATAATTCAGAGTAGTTACAAATATACCTTTAAATAGGGCCTTTGTGTTTAAAATCAGAAATGTGTGCTCCAACAGAATCTTGTCAGATGTATGGGCTGATAGTGGTGTTTTAATAGCGTGACACTGGTCGTAGTGCCTGTACACACTTCTTAGCTGACATTAGAGAATAGCCTGCTCCCCATAGGGTTTGTGTTGTGACAGCATCTTTGTTGTAGCAGCCTTGTCTGTTTTGGCTGCAGTATTACTTGCACACAGTCTTTTCTAGGATTATGTAAATTATAAACACATTTAGCTAAATGTGAGTTTTCAAACTTTATTTTTAGTATGATATTATGTTTGTTTTGTGTACAATAACTTAATGCTTTCTTGAAGTAGAAACTTTATTATTGTTATTATTATCAATGTTAAAAATTGTATTTTTTTTAATATTTATTTTGGTAAGTTTCAAATGTAATGATCAAAAGGACAGCATTTATTTGAAATCAAACTCTTTTGTAACCTCTATGTCACAATTTTATTTGTCCTTGCTGAGGGAAGGTGTTAATTTCTAAAGTTAAAAATGTTTTGGTGGCTTATTTTTTTTGAAGTCTAGTGTAAAGAAAACAATTAGTAAATTTGTTATGGCAAATGTAGCATAAGGCAAGCTAAGAAAAACCTCTTAGCCAAGCATGTTTGCCCTTGTCCAATTTTTGGATTTATTTTTTAAAAAGTTGCATAAATTGCCCTGGTCAACTCCCAAATATAACGATTTATGAATGAATATTTTATTTTTTGTAAAAAAATAAACATTCAAATGTTTTGTCGTTTAAATAATAAGATTCTAAAGATATGTACACTCACAGTTATTCATTTTAAATAAATATTTTAATTACATTTTGACTGAAAGCAGTAACAATTTTACATGTAAGCTTTTCATAACAATTGTGTAAAGTTTTCATGTGAAACATAAATACCATGTACTTGCTCAGGAACTTCAAAATGTGTTTATTCTTTAATCGCAGACACTCAAACCTTATTTACGTGAGAAAAGATGGCTAAGCTTTTTTTTTATTTAAAGTTTTTGATCACAGCCCAATTGCCTTTATGTTTCTGGCTTGACATTTTAGTGATTTAAATGCATCTGATTAAGTTCTTCAGCCTCGGGCGGCACTTCACTGACAGAAAGGTGTCGACGGGACAGTATCAGTAAGAGTGGATGGTCACACCCCACACTGTCAGCAAGCGCCCAGTGTCTTATCACACAGGCCATCCTTTCAGCAATGATAAAGGACCCTGGACACTCCCAGGAATGGGCGTCCCTCTCTATTGCCTGTTTAATCCTGACAGCCCTCGTTTTTTTTGCCAAGAAAAAATAAAGACATTTAAACCGGTTTTGTTGGTAACTAAACAGTATGTTTCTCCCAAAGGGAAGGAAAGTTTTGAAGATTGCATTCCGTCTAAACAATGAATTTAGTTTGATGTGATTTAAGGTCAAAATGGTAAACCTAGATTGTTTATGGTTGCTTTTCTAAGACCACAAAGAATTTCAACTCCTCCTGTGTAAATCTAAAGCTCCAAGTGTTGCAATGAAAGGAGTAATGTTCCTCAAAATGCAAACTATTGTTTGAGTCACATACATGGTGCTTAGCAAAAGCGTTCTGGACTTTAATAAATCAGAATTTAGGCTAGACTAGACCAAGATTCAATTTTGGTTTTGTTTTTGGCAGATTTGGAGCATTACTGGATCAGCCAGGTTGTGAGGGCTGTTTTTCAGGACAAGGCCAAGCGCTTTGTTGGTTGTGTGAACAGTGGCACAAATACCCATAGGGGCCTTGTCATTGTGTTTGGGGGATTTGAATGCCACGGATGACTCCACTTTCACTGGCCCTCATAGAGATGTTGTTTGTGGCTCCATATTGCAGAGGAAGTTAATGTTTTACTTGTGTGGAAGCGTGACCTCGCTGTGCAGGTGCTGGTGTGTGGGTTTACAATCTAAGTGAAGCAGCTCTCAGATAATTGACCACAACACTTGGTGCGCATTGACCAGACACACTAGAGAGAAAGACACTTGTAGATTTTAAGTGTAGATCTGTGATGCCCAGAAAGTAGTGTTGAGGCACGTGATTATAGAAATGAAGTATTCATGAACATTCATAGAGCTATTAATTAACTCAAGTTATGTCGTTTTTGTATCCTGGAGGTGTTTTTTTGGGTAGTCTTGCTTCATGTACTACTTCATGTTTAATTTTTTCCCTTCAAATTTTGTTGTGTTTTCTTTCTTTCTTTTTTTTTCCAAATTCCTTTTTATTTTATTATTGCTTTTATTTTTTTCTGCACTTTAATGACTAAAAAAATAATTTGAGTTATCAAAAAGCATGTTAAACTTATTTAGATTATAAAACATTTTAATTTAACAGTAATTAGTAAGTTTTAATGATGTTTGACACTTTTTCTTTTTACTTTTTCAACGCTGTGCATTAATTTAGTATGTGTAGTATACTAAACAGACTGCGTGAAATGCACAATTACTTATTAAGATTACTGTCATTATATTGCGTTAGTCGGTTAATTTATTTCATGAATTAAAAACATAATTAAATTCAATATGAAAAACACATTTCTACCAAAGGCTCTTGTTACTTTTGTTACTAAATGTGATTTTGTGAATAAAAAAAACTTTCAACCTAATCATTGTTGCACAATAATTTTCCACATCGGTGTTGTAGAGAATGACAGCGTGGTTTCACATGCAACAGAATGTCATCAGTTATTAGTTTGGCAAGTCAGTAGCTGCATTAGCTCAACCTCAACCAAAATTTAGTTGTGCTAACAAGAACAAAGATTGAACACATGACTATTATTTAGTTAATTGTTTTATACATCGTTATGACTGGATTCGGTCTATGTTTTCTGTATCACAGAAGTCATGCAGTCCTATTGTTCATTAGAATAATACAAAATGCCCAGAGAGTTATTTCATAAGCACTTGCTGTGACTGTGCAAAAATCTGTCGTATTTAAACCTGTTTTCATGTGGCTACTTTATTGAAGTACATGCATACTGTATGTAGCAGTTGGTTTAATGTGTAAATGCCCTCGAGTCATTATCGCTCAAGTTAAACATAGAAAGTTCAACTCATACCGCACGTGTCCTCTGGCTAAGGTGAAACTAGATCCATATCGACCCCAAATCCAGAGTTCTTCCTCTGTGGACATTTGTACAGTAAGGGTGGTTGTCTTCAGTGTCGTGTCTGTGATTAAATGATCAATAAAGTCTTTAAATAAATGTGTGAGTACAGTTGGAAGAATGCTAACTGTATTGCTAGTTTAAAGGCACAGTTAATACAAAAATGAAAATTTAGTTAATTTACTCATTTTCAGTCCATCCAGGATGTTATTCAATACTGTGGTAATTGTTGATTCATTAAACACAAGTCAATGGTTGCTAGAACCATTAGAGACATGGCAAAATAAATACCTGTTATTCCTCGTGACACACTGAGGTGTTATTAAGTGATATTGATTGGGCCGTTCAAGAAACGTAATATTATTTACAATATGTTAACCAGTCTGTACAAAGCACAAGCTTTCTGTCTCATATTGACAAAGACGTGTGAGCTAACACTGTTTGTTTACAGTGAAGTGGGAGGACGCTTGTTATGTTGTTCATTAAGATGTTACCGTTTCAGCTCCCTGTGCTACAAAACGCTCATGCACTGGCCGTTGTCACACATTTTTTGCCAAATCTGTGGTTTAGAAATGTAAATAATGTTTAATTTATTTCACGGACCCATTGTTTTCATACAATTTTCAGCAAAAATATTCTTTACCCTGTGTAGGTTAGTAAATGAAAAGCAAATATTTGCCTTTGTGTGAACTATCCCCCATTTATAGTGTTCACACAATGTCAGTCCAATTCTGTGAATGTGATCAGACTGCCTTAGAAAATAAAGCGAGTAATATTTAGCAGTTTGCTTTAAGCATTTATTTTGAGCCTATGATAAACACCACAGGCTCACATTGGTTAACAGATGTGCTTCTGCATTCAGAGTTTCTGCACTTTGCAGAAGTCTAACAGAGAGGTTAATGCTATTTTACAGTGTGCTCGTTTGTTACACACATTTGTTTAGTTTTGCCATAAATACAGCAGGTAAACTATACTTAGTGGAGCAAAGCCAATGTTGAATTTTGGTTGCCATTATTTAGCTTGAATAACCATGTTTTTTCTCTTTGTTATTAGTAGTAAAACATGGTTAATTGTCGTAGGGCTGTATGAAATTACAGCAAATTATGCATAACTGAACATAATGAGCTGTACCAATACCTTAGTACATGCATGTTTTACACTACTATTATTAATAGTAGAGGTCGAGCCTTTGTTTGGTTTTACTGGGTGATCAGCACTCATAACTGTTTATTTATTATTAGAAAAAATCTTTTTTGGGTTGGTTCTGTTTTGGGTTGTTTCTGTTTTGGGTTGTTACTGAAACCTCTAAAAAGGATCTGCTGCCATTATGCAGCACTTTTGAAGGGGTCCAGAAGGCATTTTGGAGTTGCTTATTTAAAACACCAACTAAACAGCGTGCAGACAGTACACTACAGTACGTCTTGTGTATGATGTCATTATACAGTAACTAATTGGTTCACTGGATGCTGCATTTTTACAGAACGAATGACAGCATGTTTGCATTCAAGCCCGAGAGGAGACTAACAGTAGTACTTCATCAAATAGTTAAACAGTGTGACAAATCACATACAAGACATATAGGAATGTTGTAATGTCACCTGTTAAATTGGTGTATAATCGTCTGGTTGCTTTTATGCGTTTTATTGTAAGCAGTAATAATATTACAAAACTGCTTTTTACTCTAGAGTGTTATGTTGGAGTGTGAGGTTTGGTCAGTGTGGTGTAACCTAGTCATTCACAATTTGTCAATCTCTTTTGCTTATTAAATGTACAATTACTTAATAACGAATATGGCCTAAAATAAAGTACAAAGCATGTTAGTTGAGGTCACAATTTAATTATTCTGGTGTTTTTTTTTTTCTTTTCTTTTTGTTTCTTGTTCAATGGATTCATTCTCGTTTGTTCATTCTTTATTATTTTGTTTAGTATGTTCTTCGTTGTTTATTTTAGTTTGTTCCTTTTTAATTATTTTTTAAAATTATATATTTTTTCTTTGGTCTATTGTTTGTTTGCTGGCTCTTTTTTTTATGAATTCATTCTTGACCTGTTTTATTTGCCTTTCTTTTTTTCCTTTCATGTTCGTTTGTGTTTTGTTGCCAATTCTGTTATTTTGTTTTAGTTTGTGAATTTTTTCTTTTGTTTGTTATTCTTTGTTTTGTTCTTTCATTCTTTCTTTTCATTTATCTGTAATGAGCTGCCTCAAATATAATCACATTTTCATGTTTTTGCTCTGTGTCCACAGAACCCCAGAGTCCTGCCAAAGTTGTCCGTGCCAGCAAACCCAGATCAAGAAAGACCAGTAAGGTAAGACACACTCATATATAGAGGATCACCTTCTGAGGCCATTTCACCTCTCAAAACATGCCAAAATAATAAAGTTAAATCTCTGCAAATAACTATAAATGCTTCCTGAATCCATACAGACGGACCACGTTTTTTTTTTCTCGTCCATCTATTTGTGTAAATCTGCAGTTTTTCCTCCAGTCTGTTTGTGTAACAGAGTCTGTCGTCTGAATGTCCCGGATCAGGGGTCAGCGGCAGCCAGTCATAGTGCAGCTTGGCTTGTGTTTGTATTTAAGTGGATATTTGTTCGCTCTGTTCAGTCTTTTGTGTGGGTGACAGTCAACAGAGAGTCAGCACATGAGTTTTTGACTTTTACCTCAGCGGGACATTCCAGAGAGAGCACATAGAGAGCTCAAATTCAGTCCTAACGGGGGCAGTAGAGTCGTCCCCATGACTGACTCCATGGCATGTTAGTCGGTCTCCACTTACACACACATGCACAGCACTGGATTTGTACATTTGTGAGCTCTAGCATGTTGCTTGTTTCTCAGACAGTGTTTTTTGTGCGTGTGTCGAGTGTGGCACATTTGCATCGCTCAACTTAAGCCGTGTTAGCTCACATTGGTTACACCGTTTAACTTCAAGGCGCTCCCTTACGAATTCAGTTTTAGCATCTGGGACACCCAGGACCCATTTCAGGACGATAGTGGAATCAGATACGCCGCTTGGAATTCTGGGTTGCTTCTCGGCTTGAGGAATGATTGACGTTCCTCCTGTAATAGAAGGTGAAGGGATCTCTGTAAAAAGGAAAGCCACACTTCCCCCCACTGCGTCCGGATAATGTTTTGTATGTTAAGTGGTGACAAAGTTGATGTAAAAGGTGGAAAATGGGCTTATTTGATGCGCAGTGACCAGAGGAGCGGAGCAGCTGCCGTTCATAAATCATTCAAACTGGACGTTGCGAAAGCATGCAATTGGAAATTGCCTTTCACCCGAGAATGATTTGGGAATATTGTTTTTTTCTGATTGTTCGAAACAAATAAGTTGGTGTTATAGTGTAGAATGTAAACACAAATTAATTCTTTCAGTTCAGATTAGGTATGCACGATATTGGAAAAATCGAACAATGCAATTATTTCTTTTATTTTGCGATTAGATATTGCGATATGAATACAATTTTACCAGATGACTTAATATCTATGTTTGGAAAAAAAAATACAATTTTAGATTGATTGGGATGATTCTGAAAATCCAATAAACAATCTATAAATACAATCAAAAAAGATTGAAATGTTTTAAGTAATGTTTTCTGTGTCTAACATTATTCAAGTACATTAATTGAATGATAAAAGTAATTCAATAAAATTAATCATTTATAAAGTCACCAATGGCACTTTTGCTAATGCTTGAATGCTTTTTAAAATCAATATACAATCACAGGCATCAAAAACACATGCAAATAATAAAGCCCTAGTGCAGCCCTAGTTGTAACTTTGTTTTTGTTTTTCTCTATGCTTCTTTCAATTTGTAGTCTAGCGACTTCAGTGACATCACGAACTGGCCCACCCCAGGAGAACTGGCCAATAAGGAGGTGAGAAAGACATTGTAATATATTAATTAAAATCAAGTCGTTTGATGTAGTGTTAGCTTCATAGACATTTGAATTAGTTCAGTGTTTGGTCTATAATACATCATTTACATATGAAACTGGATGCATTCTTTAGTTTCCATGTGACTTTGATGTGGTTTTCTGTTATCGGTTTTGCCTAAAAGGGGGCTTTGTGATGATTGCACATAAAGCCGTGTCTTGCTTTAGGCTGTGTATGTTTTCTGTAGCCACAAATGCTCTCTTTTTAGTGAAATGATATCTAGAGGGTCTGGAAATGGACATTTCTAAGGGGCCTCAAAATGACTGGAAAAAGAGACTAAACAAAATGTAAAATAGCCTAAAACGGTTCATTAAAAGAGAGATTTCTTATTTTACAGTGTATTGTAAAACATTTTCTTTTAAATATTTATATATATTAGATGACTTTTTAATATGGCACGTCAAACCACTTTTAAAAAGGGTGAGACCTGTAATACAATTTGTCTTTTAGGTCTGAAATTATGGATTTTAATTTATTTATTATTATTTTATGTGATTTATTTTAACTCCTCAGTACGATAAACAGCTTTTTATTCACAGCTTCTATGAGGGTGGCTTCTATATGGTTTATGACAATGGTTATTTATTAAAAAAAGTTTTCTTTTTTGTTTTTTTAATGTATAAATCTTGACATCATTCATTTTTAAAACTGGTCCATATGACTTGTGTATTATATTCCATTTATTTAGAGGTCATATCAGACAATATATAAGTATCATAGCATTGTGTAAAGAAAGTAGTTTCAGAATGACTTGCATAATGCTATTAACATGAAGTAAGCTAAATGTGCTTGAAGCGTCACCTATTTGCATTAAGATGTATGTCAACATTTGTATAGAGAATTTCTCACACAAGTTTCAATATCACTTTGAATAATTTTGTATAACTCCTATAATATATATATATATATTTTTTCCCTGTTCATTATTTTTTTAAACATGTTATGGAGCGAGGCAATCTAAAATACATGTTTTATATTTAGTTACACACCTAGCTTGTTTTACATTTTCACACAATGCAATTTTAGCAGCACAGGTTGAGGTACATAGTATTTTTGTACGCAACTATAATCAGTGTCAATCATTTTTTTTACTCCTACATTCTTGTGGTGTGGTGACTTAGAAACATGTCAGACTACAACAGTCCTCACTACTCCATCATTGTTTGACATCTGTAAAAACGTGCGTGATATCATATAGGTTATAGTAAGCAACTGACTTTCCAGCAACCAGCATAAACAAACAGTGGCTACAAAAAGCATTGCTTATTGTCATCATTTGAGATAAAGCTGTTGATTTATTGGATCCCAATATCCATGGTCATGATGCCAACCATCTGAGAATTTCAGGGACAACAAACACATCCATTCATTCATTTTCTTTTCGGCTTAGTCCCTTTATTAATCCGGGGTCGCCACCGCGGAATGATCCGCCAACTTATCTAGCGTTTGTTTTACGCAGCGGATGCTCTTCCAGCTGCAACCCATCTCTGGGAAACATCCATACACACTCATTCACACTACAATTTAGCCTACCCAATTCACCTGTACCGCATATCTTTGGACTTGTGGGGGAAACCGGAGCACCCGGAGTAAACCTACACAACCACGAGGAGAACATGCAAACTCCACACAGAAATGCCAACTGACCCAGCCGAGGCTCAAACCAGCGCCTTTCTTGCTGTGAGGCGAACGTGCTACTCACTACGCCCCCGTGGCACCCAGGACAACAAACACATGATACACAAATACACTTCATTGTATATGTATTATTATATATACTATATATATAAATGCAGCTTAACTACGTTGATTTACTACCAACCCTTTACACCAGGGGTTCCCGAACTTTTCAGCCCGCGACACCCAAAATAACAATTCCAATGACTCCCGACCCCTATTATCCTTGGAGGTGGTTAAAAACGTACAAACATTGCACACAATGGAGTACACACACCAATAGGACCTATATTAACGTAAGTACATTGGCAACACGAAAAAGTACAATAGTCCAACAACCATGTCATTTTTATAGTCATTATTCATTTGTTTAATTTAATTTAACTTACTTAATGATAATGGTGGGCACGATGTTTACGGCATAAGACCATTCTTGGTTTAATTTTGGAGACCACCACTTGGAGATCGTCCTTCATGTTTAGTCATGATCTTTATTTTTAACGTATGCGAGTACCGTAAACGTGTCAAAGTTTAACATTTATTCTATAAAATCAATCAGCTGCAACTAACGCTATTGCTGTATTGTTAATCTAGTGAATAACCCCTGGACTCACAATCCAATAAAAAAAAAATTGAAAGGCTGATGGCTTTTTAGATTTACATGTTGTTGTTTTTAATGTATGGTAACTTTAATAGTTTAATAACACAAATATATGAGATTTGTTTAAATCACCAAGTGACCCCCCACCCCCCGCCCCCAAACATTGTCTCACAATCCCACCGCTTCACAGAACTCCTTAACTTTTTGGATTTTGGTTGAAATGTAATGATTGTTCCTTTTATGAAGCTGCTTTGGATGGAACGGTAATTATTTTGAAAAGCCAAATACAAGTTAAATGTGATTTGAATTGAATTTACATATCACTACAACACCCTACTCCAACAAATCTTGCTGATATACAGTAGCTTAGTCTGAACCCAGCAGTATTTTTCTGGAAATTGCAGCATTATAACAGTCTTGCCTTATTACTTTTCAAGTAATGTGTTTGCATGCATCATATTTCTGCTGAAGACTTACAATACAGCACACAGAATACAGCACACTAATAACATGAACAGTAATAAAAACAGCAGTTTGATTCTCGGATGTTCGATAAATAAACAAATTAAACAAAAGTAAATTCAAATTACCTGTGTATCTAAAAGCTGCCACTTTCCTTTGTTTAAGACATGCATGTTTGAATGAGTGTGCAAGGAACACATTTTCATATCAGTGATAAGATGGCTTTAAATGAATACAATTTTTGCACCGTCATTCATATCATGTGGCTCCAAACCTGCAGGAGAAACGTGTGTCTTGAGTTTGACCGCTCACAATGTTGGCTTCATTCTGCCGAGTTCAGACTGAATTCACTGAGAGATTGATTTGATTGCGCTCCTCAGCAGCAGCAGAATGTGATCAACACACAGGGGAGGAAAGGGACGTCCGGACGGAGGGAGAGGAAGAAGGATCATGGGGGAGAGAAGAGAGAGAAGGAGAGTGGAAGTGATGGGAGTGACAGTAAGGAGAACAGGGAGGCGCAGTCCAATTCAATCACAGGACTTTCGAACGAGCAGGAGGCAGAAGATGGAGAGGAGACACACAGCAGCACCCCCCGCAGGAGAGGAGGTGAGTCGCTCTACTACAGACATGTAAACAGGCATTCACACTCTACTGCATATCCATACTTGATCTCCAATTGGTTGTATTAAATGTATAGTTCAACCCACAAATCTTTATTCTGCCATTTACGCACTGTTGACTTGTTCCAAACCAGTTTGAGTTGAACATAAAAGAAGGTATGTTGAAGAATGTTGGAGTCCTACAACTATAGTAGGAAAAACAAACATGGAAGTCAATGGTTACAAGTTTAAAATATCTTATTTTGTGTATAATAGAGCAAAAAAATAGAGTCAAACTGGTTTAGAACAAGTCAAGGGTGAGTAAATCATCTATTTTTGGGGGGTGAATTATCCCTTTAGGCTCAGCTCAGTTGTTTAGCTTTGTTGATTAGATTGTGCTCTGTTCACAGTACAAGAATCTGCAAGCGTTTTCTCTATATCACTCTGGCTGATGTTGACCTGACTTTGGGGTTCGTAGTAAGAATGAATTCGGCATGGCAAAGTTAGCGGCAAAGACAAATGTGCCAAAGGTTTTGTGTAAGATGATTCTCACGTGATCAATTAATTCCTCAATAAAACGCAAACGATTAATACAGGTGGCATACCCAGTTTTGGTCATTTTAGCACTGCATATGCAAACCATATAATAGGATTTTTCATCTTATTTAAGTGTGAGCATTTTAGGCCTTGTTTTACCATATTTTCCAGAAAATATGTTGCGCTTGATCAGAATTGTATTATTGAGAGGAAACAAAAGACACAGCATTTTTGTGTAAGTTGTATTTTATAGTATCTTTTAGAAATAATATAAAATAAGCAACTGGCAGCTCTGATCGAAACAATTTCTTTTATTAAATTTACTTTAACTAGTTATTTTATAAACATTTTAGTTTTCCCATATTCAAGACCCAAAGGTGAGAGTAGCGTACATATGAACAAAATGATAAAACGTGAATTATAGTGCATTCACTTGAAACAATATTTTATGATAAGCCTTTAAATATTGCTTGACTTTAATTGCATAATACAAGTTGCTTTGGAATATAAGTCACATGTTGTTTCAGATGATAAACATGAGTTATATTCTGAATAAATCTGGTAATGTATCGTTTAAAATAATAATAGGAAAATTATTTCATTAGTAAAATGTAAAAGTGTTTAAAAAACATTGAGTGTGTTGTTTAGAAACACAAAATGCAGTGTTATTTAAAGTGGCCAGTCATGGGGAACTATTGGTAAATGTCAAACGTAAATGTAACATAAAACCCTTAACTGTTCAGCAGGGCTTTAAACATCAGTGCATTGTAGTGAAGCAAATAAATGTGTTAAAGGGACAGTTCACCCCAAGCGTAACCTTTTTCATTCCGTTTGCTCACGCTCAATTGGTTCTAAACTTTAATGAATTTCTATCTTCTGTTGAACACACAACTTGAAAAATAACAGCTGTTGACATCTGTAGTAGGAATGGAAAAACTCAATGAAAGTCAGTGGGTGTCTTTTTACAACATTCTCCTTTTTGTGTTCAACTAAAAAACTCAACCTGGTTTTGAGCAAGTGGAGGATGAGTAAATAATAATAGGAGTATGTTTATTACTGGCTGAAAAACCTATTTAAATCTTTTTAAAACAAACCCTTTTTTTAAAATCTGTTCGCTATAGCAAATCTCACTGTCTTGTTAAACATTTCAAAAGTACTACTGATTTCCTTTGGATAATCATTTAGCAATCCTAACTAACACGCTCATGCAATCTTGCAAAATGTGTGTGAACTTGAACGTGATCCCACTTGTCGCAGCAGCAACTTCCAGTTGAAAGACAGAGGAAAGGTGAGACGGTAAAAGGATTGAGAGCTTAGAAATGGTCATGATACCTGGGTGGGTTTCAGACACGTAAATGCTTTAAATCTCACACGCATGTCTAAACACATACATGCATGTACACACTGCTACACACTGTTAATATCCTTGATGAATTACGCCCTGCTGATTACTTAATGAAATGGTTCCTTAATTGCTTCATAAATCTTAAATCATGTCTTTTTTGGATTAAAGTCTGAGGTAATATGCAGTGAAATATTGTCTAAATGTTATGGCAGAACATGCACAGGAGGATGTACAGCATTACTGAAAGCCCTCAGACTGGCTTTGAGAAGCTTCTCTTTCAGTTTCTTTCGTTGTCTGTGTTAAACCGTATTGATATAGAGACTGCTTTATATTGCTGATTTATAATCAGAATCAATGAATTAAGAGAATGTAGGGACTCGCTTTTATATCAGTGGAGAAACCGTTGTTATTTTAAAAACAGACATGACCAGTTGTACAACATGAATTAGTCATGTAAGACTCGCTCTTATTTATTGAAAAACAAAATTTTACAACTAAATGGTGATTTTGTTTAACATATCTAAAGAATAATAAGTATTTTAATAAAATTCCAACTTTTACAATTATATCACAATTATTTTATTCAGAAAGGGTTTTATAATTATCATGGTATAATATTAATTTTTTTTATCATCACACATTAGGTTGAAATATTTTATAAAACTGTTATTTTGTGTAGCTTTTAAATACATATTAGAAATACAAAAATAGCATGTTATATGCTGACTGTCTTTATGATAGTCTGTAAATTGTTGTAAATGTTTTATTGAAAAAAAAAAAGTTTTCATGATGTTCAACTGTTTTTGCCACATATATAGCCATTGCTGCTGACATGGTGTTAAATCATAAATAATTAATATAGTCACTTAAACTTTCACTGTGAACATTAAATTATTTTTAAATTATATTTAAAAAACTAAACTAAGCTTAAGAAATCATAAAGTGATTTTGATGGTCTTTTTGAGACATTCTGTTGACTTGGGTACAGTAATTTATAGTGGACCATAAAAATATTGTTACCAACACAAAATTAAGTTTGGTATTCTCTTTCTGTGACTGATCAAGTAAATATATAAATGACTACATTTACATCAACATCAGTAATGGAATGGATCTGCCGTAATCTAAATAAGACACTAATTATTAAGACGTTTACATGAGTTGCTTTTTGAATGTTACCTTCATGATCCCGTTTTACATGTTCTCATAATTCGATTAACATCGTGTCACCACACTATCCACTTTTCCACTGGAGTTTCATGTATTTTTGAATGTTTCATTTTTAATTTAATTTAATTTATTAACTGCAGTTTGGCACTTTCACTTTCATTCAGGAACATGTCAAACACGCACCCATTATAAATGAGATATTGGATGAGATTATGAAGTGTTGGAAGAGTGTTTTGTTTTAATGAATTAAAAAAAAAAAAAAAAAACTGCATTTCTTGATGCGTGTGTTTGTGATCCTTCACTGACTCAGTAAGTGCAGAGAATCGTGTCACACAGTTGTTTGTATAGACTATCCTGTCACAAAATGCGGCAAAAATCCTACACAACGTTAATAGTTTAAGGTTTTCTCATGCCTGTACTGCACCAAGTAAATCGGCACACTTCATGTCTTAATCTGATTTTTGTTTAGTTCAATTACGACTTTAGTCAGATTAAGGTAATCAAAAATCACCATTTACATGTTAGACTCTTAATCAGAGTATTGTCTTAATCATATTAGATTATTGATCAGATCATTGGTGTCCATGTGAACGTACTCCTTCATATGAATTAATTTATGGACAGTCGGATGTTCTTGAATTCACTGAACTTCAGAATGGTCAAATCTTTCTGTGAAAGCTGATCAGCAGATTTGCTGATACATCAGTGTTCATTTTTGACGTAATTATTTCATGTTGAATGGCACTGTTAATAAAAGCTCTTGTTCTGTCATGTGTCCGTCAGGCTGGAGAAGAGAGAGAGATTTCTTTGATGACACGGCGAGTGTTCGCAGCGAGGGCAGTAATGTTCGCGGAGGCCTCAGGGGCAGGGGCAAAGGTCGTGGACGGGGCAGAGGTCGTGGACGAGGTAACCCCCCAAAAAATTTATGAACAGCTTCAGCGCTCACTATCAGACTGGGTGCTTAAAATAGCTGTCATATGTAGGGCGGTGAGTTTGTGTCTTTATGACATTGTAGTAGAAAAGAATGCACAGAATTCCATCAGGTAAACTCCTTGTTTACTTGATGAACTCCTTGTTTAAGTTTCAGTTTATCTGAATCTTTACCAGGATGGGAATCAGAAATATAAACTAAATTATTTAGTTATATATATATATATATATAATTAGGGCTGCATGATTTTGGAAAAATCGGACATATGTGTGTATATATATATATATTTATATATATATTGCGATATGAATAAAATTTCTCCAGATGAATTACTCTATTTGAAAAGATTTTACTAATTTTGATCAACTGAATGATGATCGAGTCTTTTTCCTTGCAGAGCATCTGCATAAAGTACAATCAATTACAAGCAAAAATAAAGATATAAACAGTGCTTTATGATTTTCTGGGCAGTCAAACAGTATTTAAGGACAGATATTGAACAATTGAATGTAAAATTAAATGGTCATCAATGTGTAAGTAATAAATGTATATTTAATAATACCTTAATCTTTTTATCTTTACTAAACAGTCTAATCTTGCGATGTGACTGTTGCAGATACACACATTGCGATATCACTGCTCAAACAATACTGTGCAGCCCTATATATATAATGTTTTATTTAGTTAAGAAAACAATCCTTTGGAAGCTTTTAGGCTTCTTCCAGAAAATGTTAATCTGACAGCTCTTGGGATGGATAATATGACACTTTGCACATTGTTTGCTATATTACTCATACTTTTTGGTAAGTCATACTTTCTATCTACTCCCCCAGCATATCGCAGATGGGGTTTTTAAATTATGTTTTGCCCTCAAACTAGAAAATAATACATTTGGTATCTAATTGAAACCCAAGCTGATTACGATCTTGAAGCTTCTTTTTAGATTTCTTTAGGAAAATGTGTTTATTCTTTGCTATTTTTTATTTTTTTATTTGTGTATTAAGGCTTATTTATTTAGATTTTTACTTTTTAGATATCAGAGAACAATTTAACTTATTGAATAAATGCCGTGAATTGCACCTGTAAAACAAAATGTGAAACTTTAACAGAATATCTTTTTTTTTTTCCCTTTAGTCAAAATAGATCTCAGTTCACTTTAAGCTCTGATTGATTTTTGGGGAGGACCTGAAGAAGTGCTATAATCTCAAAATGAATTTTCTATCATTTCTTTGTTTTCAGGTCGGGGTGATTACTCCCTCAATTACCGGGAGTCTTACCTAGATGGTACTTCAGTTTCAACAGAGTTCGGTACTAATATGGTCTATTACTACAATGACGGTAATCGCGTGCAGATGTATACCATTGAGGAGAGTTTGCTCAAAGAATACATCAAACGCCAAATGTAAGTTCAGAGTTTGGTTTTGCATTTAAGCTATCAACTGCACGTTTTCTTTTTAAACAAATGTTTTTAAAATGGATCATTATTAGAATCACTAATGTTGATCGAGCACCCATAATACTTGATTATAATAGAACAGCAAATCTGCATGTTATACTGATTTCTGAAGTGTCACTCAAGGCTGGATCACTGAATCACGGTAATAAGTGACTTTTTAAACCACAGTCAAAAGGAACTTCTTTTATTCCGTTTTTACATTTTAATTAGACAAATAATTTGACAATTTTACTGTTTTTAATTTGATCAAATAAATGCAGCCTTGGTGAGAAAGGCGTTTCAAAAACTTGAAAATAAGTGCTGATCCCAAATAGGCATGGGACGATAACCATTTTAAGGTATACTGCGATATGGAAAAGTCAAGGTTTTCATACCGCCAAAATTTTCTGCTATACCGTTCCTAAGGTATGAGTATGATTTTTTTTTTTTATTTACATTTTTTAAATTATTTTTTTTAGGTGTAAATTGTAAAGAAATCAGTGTTTTTGAAACAACTGAAGACAGCAGAAGTCAATGATTCACTTGAATTATTCAGTCTGACATGTTTACTGCCCCAAAATACTTTAAATGTTTCTCAAAATAAAATATATTGTGTTCAAAGGGGAAAAAGGGTTTTGTTTTTTAGCCAGACAATTAAAACAATATATTTTAGAGCAGTGATCACAATACCGTCATACCGTGAAACCGTGATATTTTTATCCAAGGTTATCATACCGTCAGAATCTTTTACCGGCCCACGCCTAATCCCAAACTTTTTGACTGATAGTATACTTTAGATGTGTGTTCAGTGTCTTTGCATCAGCACCAGCAGAGGGAGCAGTTGCAGCATCGGGTGGCCTTGCACTGCCTGTTTTAGCGTGTCCTTAATTTAGCTCGTATGCCTTCTAGATGATGGAGAAAGGGTCAGATGATCTGGGTCAGAGGGATTAGGGCATTGGACACTGGGTGTGTTGTGTGTACGGGAGCATTTCCTAGTTGATCACAAATAAAGGCTTTTGCATTTCACGTGCAATGCAAATTTGTAAAGTTGGACTGGATCAAGTGTGCGGGTTCACTGCCAGCCAGCGTGAGGTTATTGTTTGTGTGTGTGCATTCTTGCACATATAATCTTATTCACAGAGTTCAGCCAAGCTTATTTCAGCACTGTGACTGTAACAAGCTGAGAGTTCCCCCATGTGCACACACACACAATGAAATAAATATAAACTGTATAATTTAGGAAATGTTGAAAACCTGTCGCAATTGACTTCCATAGTGCAAAAAACAATTTCATCTGTTCACAAAATTGTTCAACTAGAGAATAAAATGAAAATATTAGAGAGAGAATATACAGAGATTTTCGTGAGGCTAAAATACCACAGTTGGAAATGTATGGAAAATATCCACTCTTTGTGAAAACCTGTGGGTAATAATATATATTAATAACAATAGTGATATTTTGTTTTACATCTGTCATAAGCTTTGCTTCCATCTTTGTTCTAGAATCATAAAAAAACTATAAAAATATAAAACAAGTATTTTAAGCCCAACAACATCATTGCTTGATTGCTTATATCGATTTTATATTTTGGACCTATTTGTTTTATTTTATTATAATAATATTTTTATGATTTATGTTTTTAATTGAGCTACAGTTCATGTATGTGTAAGCATCATATAAGTATTCATTTCATAAGACTCTGTTAACTAGTTATAATAATTCATAAGTTATAGTAGCAGCAAATGCTGATTTCATAGAGTGGTAGAAATGTATACATATGGGTTTAGAGGTGAAGCTTTTTTAGTGGTTTTATACAAAACTCTTAATTTATCAATTGGTATATTTATATATTTATTTAACTTTTTATTTTGTGAATGTAAAAAGTAAACATAAATATAATGGAGTAAAAGCATCTTCATTTGGCTTTTTTCAAAATTCATGACCTGGATGTTCTCCCAGGAGAGATTGATTTCAAATCTAAACATACCAGCGAGTGAATCTTGCACAACATCACTGCTGAAACTCCCCAGAATCAATGTCAGAACGGCTCACGGGACGTCCCGAGCTCAGCTGACTAAAGCTGCTGGAATGTGAGGTGTGTTCAGGGTGGAGGCATTTGTTCCTCCCAGACTACTGCTGTTCACAGGAGAGCTCTCGCAAGTCTTACTGTGTGTTAGAAGTGTTGGGCATGTGGCTGAAGTTGTTAAGCTAACACCTTAAAAATAAAATGTATAAGATTTTTATTTGCTAATGTGTGAACAACTTGTATAAGCTTATCCAAAATAAATGTCTTCCCAGTTGACATAATCTCCACTAGTGTTGCTGTTAACAAGAGTTTCTGAATTTTATATGGAGCACATGGGTCTCCTCTCTGAATTTAAGGTGGTTCATCACAGGAACTGTTTGAATGTTTTGAGGAATTTTGATGAGCTTTTTTCAAAGGAAGTTGTCCAGGGTGGCTCTAGATGATTAGTTTGCCGTATTTAAATATGAAATTCAGCAGTGATAGTGCAGTTTGGTCTGTTTTTGCACCTGGTCACCCTGGAGCCCTGCCAGAGGCTTAGAATCATCTAAATGGAACCGATCTGTTCCTCACCTCACACAAATCACAACACCCAGAGGATAGAGGTAAAAGAAGAGAAGAGGAGCTAATGACCGAATGCATATGCTGCTGGAGATGAGTAAGGGATGATGAGATAATTAAAGATTTCGTTATTCCCAAGATTCTTTTTCCAACAAGTGCCAAAATAGCTTGACAATAACTACTTTCTATTTTGCAATCCTGCAAACATTACCCGAATTAATGAAAATGTTTAAAATTCTGTGCACATGGTCACAGAGTGTTTGATGCTTTTCAATGTTAATTTTTCAGTTCAGCATTTTACTTGATTTTATAGTTTACTATAAAAATGTGTGTTAAATGAATAAAATGCTTGCTTTCTATTGTGGTCATTTGCGGGACCTTTGGGTCCTGCTTGAATTTGTTTTCCTTTCTGTCGTTGTTTTATGTATTAAAGCATTACTGCAGGAGTAGAAATATAGCTATTATCTGCTATAAGCCAGGTTTGCATGCAATGAATAAAACTATCAAATTAACTAATATACAATACCAGTCAAAAGTTTGGGGTCAGTTTTTGTTTTGTTTTGTTTTTTCTCCATGTTTTTTTTTTTTTAGAAAATTATTCTTTTCATTAAGGCGGCTTTTATTAAATGTAAAAAAAAAGTAAAGTGTTAAATATTTATTTATTAAATATATATTACTTTCGAATTATTTCTCCAGTGATTGCTTTTATTGCTATCACCCTTAATAATAATAATAATAATAATAATAATAATAATAATAATAAGATTATTAATAATTAATATTTTCTGAAGAATTAGTTTCTAAAGGATAATGCAACTTCGAAGACTGAAGTAATGAAGCTGAAAATGTATCATTAAATTCACTGGAATAAATTATTAACTTAAATTATCAAACTACTTTTGAACAGTTCTTTTATAGTGCAATAACATTTCACAATTTGTACTGTACTTTTGATGAAATAAATGCAGCCTTAGTGAGCATGATAAGCTTTTAAAACATTTAAAAATCCTACTGGCCCTATACTTTTGACCGATAGTGTATATTTATATACATTTGAAGTCATCGGCCCCCACATTAAAGTTATCAGCCCTCTGAATTATTAGCCCACCAGTTTATTTTATGCCCCAATATTTGTTTAATAGAGAGAAGATTTCTTCAATACATTTCTAAACATAATAGTTTTATCAACTGATCTCTAATAACTGATTTAATCTTTGCCATGATGCCAGTAAATAATATTTTACTAGATATTTTTCAAGACACTTCTATACAGCTTAATGTGACTTTTAAAGGCTTGACTAGGTTAACTAAGCAGCTTAGAGTAATAAGGCAAGTTATCGTATAGTGATGGTTTGTTCTGTTGACTATCGAAAAAAATATATAGTTTAAAGGGGATAATAATTTTGACCTTAAAATGGTTCTTAAATTAAAAACTGCTTTTATTCTAGCCAAAATAAAACAAATAAGACTTTCTCCAGAAGAAACAATATTATCAGACATACTGTAAAAATGTCCTTGCTCTGTTAATTATCATTTAGGAAATATTTAAAAAAGAAAGGAAAAAATAAAAGGGGGGCTAATACTTCTGACTTTAACTGTACTATTCAGAGGTAAGAAAGTTTGTTTTTATTTCTATACATTTTAAACAGCTCAACATGTTGCTAACAGCTTCAAATATGTTGTGGATGTAATTATATCCAAGTATGTAATCGTATCTTATTTTGTAGCCAGTAATTAAATACACAGTAACTACAGGGCGGCAAATGTGAAACTGCAGTTTAATTGTTGTTTGGCTGTTTACAGATGGCTGTTTTTGTTTTGCTTTTAGTGAATACTACTTCAGTCTCCCGAACCTGGAGCGTGACTTTTTCCTGCGGAGGAGGATGGACTCGAAAGGCTTTTTGCCCATTTCTCTAATCGCCAGTTTCCACAGAGTCCAGGCCCTCACCACCGACATCAACCTCATTAAAGAGGTGAACATTGCACTGACCCATCACCCATGACCTGCCTCGTTTTCAGGCCACACACCTCAGAGTTGGTTATCTGCAGTCTGTGTCATATCAGGTTTTTGTGTGTCTGAACAGGCGCTGAAGAACAGTGAGGTTGTGGAGCTGGTGGATGAGCAGATCCGTAGGAAAGAGGAGCCGGAGCAGTGGCCCATCCCGGCACTCGCTCTCGACTCCCCGCGCACCGATTTCTCCCAGCTCATCAACTGCCCAGAGTTCGTCCCAGGACAGACGTTTACCTCCCTCAGCACAGGTTCTCATGTCTTCCTCCCACAGCCTAAATATAACATTTTGCTACACAAGCCATTACAGTATTTCGCTGAGTATTCGCTGGTGTGTTGCTTTTTCATATCTGCAAACTAAAGTTTCGCTACACCTGCTCCCAGCATATTAATTCATGTTTTCTATGTGTATTATTGGCTTATCATAATTATGATGGCAAACTAAAGTTATGCCACACCTACAAATGGAGTGTAATAGTTTTTTTATTATTAAAAAGCTAGTAAAATGTGTGTGTGGCAAAAAAAATTGCTGTTCAACATCATTTTATGTTCTTGCCAATGATTTTAACACCAGTTTGGGGCTTGTCAATTGTTATTTTAGGTCCTGCTTCTGCTGTTTAAGCCTTTTAAGTTGACTTTTTGTTTTGCTATGTTGTATTATTAAGCTATACTATTATTTTGCTTAATTCAAATAGCAACCCAGACTCATCAACTTATTTTTCCCTCTGCTTGTGTCACAGTGTCGTCCTCTCCAGTTAATCAGCACATGGATGAACCCTCTCTAGTGAATGGCCAAACCAGCGATGAGACGGACACAGCCAAACCTCAGTCCAAAGAATCGTCCCCTTCAGACTCAAAGAGCAGCTCCGGCGAGAATGGGAGTAATCTCAAAGAGCGCTCCACTAACCTCTCTGATCCAGATGCACAGCCGTGGATACAGGTGGAGAAACGACACAGAAACACATCTGGGAAAAACAAGGTACTTCTGGATCCACTAAGAGTATTCTGACATAAGACTCTGTGTTATGTTGAGGTTAGCCATGAATTTTGTACAATATTTGACCAGTATTTGCTGATATTAAAATTCAGTACGATTTTCTAAATTAAAAATGAAGTTAAAGTTCATGTAAAATAAATGTAATGGTGTTTTTAAATGCACATGAATTTAGGTATCACATATTTAGAGGAGAGTGCTTATGTGTTTCATTTAGATCCTGATTAGCCACTATCAATGTTATGCTAATGTTTAATTTTTTAGAAAGAGATAAGTTGTGCATAAATTGATGTGTAAACCCTTTACAGTTTTAGAGTGTAGTCCCACTAGGCTATTCGAACCATGCCCACTATAACACTTTGTTTTAGTTTCAACATCACTTTTTAGGGAACTGTTTCGTATGGATTGATTACTCGTTCTTACTTTTCACTGAGTATGAACGCCATTTTAATGTATTCTGTATTTCCTTTCTTTAGAAGGGCATCTAATACGTTAGATTTATATTAGATGTCTGATAATATAATATAATGTAATAAAATGTAGTACAATGTAATATAAATGGCAACACAGTGGCGCAGTAGGTAGAGCTGTCGCCTCACAGCAAGAAGGTCACTGGTTTGAGCCTCGGCTGGGTCAGTTGGCATTTCTGTGTGGAGTTTGTATGTTCTCCCCTTGTTCGCATTGGTTTCCTCTGGGTGCTCCGGTTTCCCCCACAGTCCAAAGACATGCGGTACAGGGGAATTGGGTAGGCTAAATTGTCCATATTGTGTGAATGAGAATGCATGGATGTTTCCCAGAGATGGGTTGCGGCTGGAAGGGCATCCACTGCGTAAAACAAATGCCTGATAGGTTGGCGGTTCATTCCGCTGTGGCGACCCCAGATTAATAAAGGGACTAAGCCGAAAAGAAAATGAATTAATTATAAAAATATAATGTAATGTAATGTAATGTAATATAATATTTTTATGAAAACCAACTTAATGCTAAAATATGCAGTAATAATGATATGGTTTCAGCATAGTGTACATCCCTTTTATTTGGCTTTATTCTAAAACATATCACAGTTGTAGACTATTTGACACAAATATTGTATGTTTAAAATGTTGTCTTCATTATCTGATTATAGTTCTTCATGTTGCTTTATGTCACCAGTCTGCTTGAGGTTCTCTAACACTGTTAGCTCACACTGCTTTTTTCTTTTTTTCCTCCATATTTCTTCATCCATCATTTACTCTATCCATTTCTCAATCTCCTTTCCTATGGCTGTACAGACCTCAGTAACTCCTCTTCCTCCTAGCCCTCCTTCCTCTCCTTCTCCTCCTCCTCCTCCTTCTCCTCCTCCTACTCTTCCCCGTCTTGAGTTCTTCCCATCTGCAGTTGAGTATTTTCCCATTTCTGCTTTTCCTCTGCTTGCTGCTGTATTTCACATATTACTAAACAGAAATAAGACATGTTTGGTGTTTTCTTCAGGAGCGCACTGAATTGGTTCAGTCCACCCCAAAGCCTCAGCCTGAAGCTGACCAGGAGGAGCTGGACTTCCTGTTTGATGAGGAAATGGAGCGGCTCGCTGCACCTCGCAAGAACACTTTCACTGATTGGTCAGATGACGATTCTGATGACGAACTTGACGACAGAGATGTGAACAAGATCCTGATTGTTACTCAAACGCCTCCTCACCTCCGCAAACACCCTGGTGGTGATCGGACAGGCAACCATGTGTCACGTGCCAAAATTACAGCCGACCTCGCCAAAGCCATTAATGACGGACTGTTCTACTATGAGCAGGATCTGTGGACGAAAGAAGAAGGGCCGCCAGAGTGTGCCAATGCCAAGGTGAGAGTGGCTGTTTCTCAGTGTATTCATTAAAATGGCAGAAAATCTATGGCAATATAAATGGTTGTTTTTTTAAATAAGCAAATAAAGTAAAACAAGCAGGCAGACAGAGGGAGAACAGTAAAGGGGTACACATTTATGTAAACCGAGAATAGCAATAATGTAAAAATAGACCAAAAAATATCCCAAAATACTAGGGATGCTCTGATCGATCGGCTGAAGATCGGTATCGGCCGATAATCACATTTTAAGACTCGATCGGTACTCGCTAACTTGGCCGATCTTACGAACCGATCACAATTGATTTAATTAAATCTAATGAATTGCATCAAACTACTCAAATTTGTTCATTTATATAAGTTAAAAAAAAAAAAATTTGTTTTGTTTTTATTTTGTCCTGCTCAGGCTTGTATTGGACAATGTTTAAGTTAAATCAGACTTCTCCATTTTAGGAGATGAAATGTTTATTTTGTCCTTCACCTTTTACTGGACTACTGGACAATGCTTAAATAAACCTTGTGGGTTGCATCAGCCTGCTCAATTCTTTTTGATTATTTTTGTCTCTTATTCAGTATCCTGATGTGCATAGTGTTATGCATTAACCCCATTGTAAACGCTTATTAAAATAATCACTGTATAAGAAATACTTATTTGTGATTATTAAGTACTCTGTTAAAACAATAGTTTTATTACATATAGTGTTAAAATGTAACAAAAATATAACAAAGGTAACAACAATAGTATTACTTTATCTGAAAAAAGTTAATGGTGATCAGAGAGCTTACATATCAGTTATATAAACTTGAAGCATCAGAATCGGCATTGGTATCGGCCGATCAGCATGACAAAAAATCGGTACTCGGTACCGGTGGAAAAAATCCTGATCGGAGCATCCCTACAAAATACAAATATGCAAAAATAAATACCACAAAAACAATCTTACGTTGTACAATGATATTTTTGCCAAGGAAATTGTTTTATTTAAGTTTTTTTTTTTTGTCAATTTCTTTCTTTAAATATATAAAATCTCCATTTTGATTAGTAATGTGCATTAAGCACCTAATTTAGACAGAAGTAAAGACGATTTACTTAGATATTTTTGAACCCTCACATTCTGTATTAAACATTCCATATTAAATTTTCTGTATTAGACAACAGCGCATTCCTTGGGTTTGAAATATACTTGCTGTGGTAGCTGGATTGAAACACACCTTTTATCCACAGCACATAAATAGTTAGCTATATGCAACAAACAAAACTTAATTTGATTGTTAACACTATTATTATAATTGTGTGTTTTAAACTTTTTCTTTTCAATGGGTTAAAATAATAATGAAAAAACTGTTGAAATAAATACAATTTAAAAAAATCCACTATTTCTCTTTTATGCTATTCAGGAGCCATGTGTACCCACTTACAAGGTAAAATCTGCTTCACTCTGTCTCTTATTCAAGTTCAGGTTACTTTATTGGCGTGACATTTTTTAAAATTATCATCAAAGCATTTTAGAGATATAAAATATTTAATAATAGTAAAAAAACAAAAAAAAACAAGTGTGTCATTAAATATACTTTGCTGACTATTAATATACTTGGGCGGCCCCCTCAAGTAAAGTTTGTGTGGGAAGTACTAGACGAAGTGTTGATCCATCCTATACAGCAGGGGTGCCCAAACTTTTTCTTACAACGGGCCAAAAACCAAACTTGATTAAAGCTAGTGGGTCGAAGGTAAATATAGTTGCCATGGGTGATTTCCTAATTTATTTAATAATATTTAAAAATCACTAGAAAACATTGCTTTATATAGTGTATTCTTTTCAGTTTTATAATAAATTACATTAAATACAAAAACAATCTCATTTATAACAAAATTACACTAGTTTTTGCCATGATTTGCTTGCCGATATCTTCTGCATAGTTTTCTCTCAATCGAGTTACGGTATTTACATTTTTACAAATCAGATTCATTTACAATATTTAATTGAAACATCTCATTTCAGTTTGCTTTTTTTTGTAGCTCAGCAATAAAACAAATGTTATGTTAAATTAGAAATAATGATCTCTTTGTTAAAGATATTTGCCCCATCATTCTCACTCTTCTTAGATGGGATGAT
The DNA here is from genome assembly GCA_903798035.1 of Danio albolineatus. NCBI lineage: Eukaryota > Metazoa > Chordata > Actinopteri > Cypriniformes > Danionidae > Danio > Danio albolineatus. The sequence goes on from CAIGQQ010033238.1 coordinate 275,365, forward strand.
GGGCCAATTCAAAGGTTACAACGGGCTAAATTTGGTCCGCGGGCCCTACTTTGGGCATCTCTGCTATACAGCCATGAATATATAAACCTGTGAATACAATGAGATGTTTAAACCTCATTTAAAAACAAAATTGACACCTGTCACTGTTCTTGTGGTCCAGGGTCACAATATATATAATAACATTTGTATATACATATGTACATATAAACTTGTATTTAACATTTGTAACATACATGTAGAAAACATTTTATCTTTGCAGCCAGAATATTAGAATGTGTAAAAATTTGAAGGGCACTCTGGTTCAGATGCATCTCTTGTGTTTCAACACTTCCATGTTTCATGATGATGGATTAAAATCTCTATGTTATGTGGTTTACAATAGAATCGCAAATGAATGAGAAATATTTGGAATGTAAGATTTTAAGTGTAATCTGTGTGTTTTGGTACTGTTGAAGTGTAGTAGGTATATCTTCATTTGCTTCACTCTCACAACAAGCAGAGACCACTAGAGTTTGGTGGACTTTAGTGGCTTTTAATGTTCATTCAACCACATGAGTGTTTACACTATGAAAACAATCTGATCAACCCTGTTTATCCTTATTTAAATAATTAAATGCTGTATAAATGATGTATTATTATATTATAGGAATATAATACCTGTGCTGCTTTTATTTGATCTAAAAACCAGAGGAAAGATTTAGTAAATTTCCTTCTTTAAATATATAAAATCTCCGTTTTGATTAGTAATGTGCATCAAGCACTTAATTTAGACAGCAGTAAAGACGATTTACTCTATATTTAGATATTTTTGAACCCTCACATTCCATATTAAACATTCCGTATTAGACGACAGCGCATCCCTCAGGTTTGAAATATACTTACCGTGGTAGCTGGATTGAAATACACCTTTTACCCACAGCACATAAATAGTTAGCTATATGCAACAAACAACAAACAAACATGAGTGTTTACTCTACGAAAACAATCTGATCAACTCTGTTTATCCTTATTTAAATAATTAAATGCTGTATAAATTATGTATTGTTATATTATAGGAATATAATACCACTGCTGCTTTTATTTGATTTAAAAACCAGAGGAAAGATTTATTATTTTAACTTTTCTGACAGCTTTCTATTACATAAATAATTTTAATATGCTGATTTGGTGTTTAACAAGCACTTTATCATAAATGTTAAAAATGTTGTATTGTTTATTATTTTGTAAAAGAAAATACCAACATTTACATTTAAATACAATTATTGAAACAACTTAAAGATCCTTACTGACTCTTTTAAAGAAAGAGAAAGGGTGGTTTTCGATTCAAAGTATGAATGAAAATATAGATTTTTTTTTTACAGTGCTGACCTCAAGCATTATGAACTCTTTAATGTAAACAAAAACGCTTCCTTTAAAGAGAAAGTGAGTGTGTAATAGTACCACCACAGTAGATTGCGCTGAGTGTGGAGTTCGTTCAGCAGCTGCTGGTTTCTAATAAATGTCCACGCTCAGCAGTAACATGGGAATTTTCCACTGGAAATGTTTGAATTGTTCTGTGGTGGACAAACATATGCTGAAAGATATGATTAAGATCTGAAATTAAACAGCACATTTTGTCTTCTGACTGATTTCTCAGCCAGCCTGAGCACTCTAGGATTTTGACGTGACCACAGACCTTTCAAGGGTTTGATGGGGGTTAATATCTTTAAGGATTTTTTTTATCTTTCAGTGTGTCAGTTTTTTCACAGTGTCTGGATTTAATAGTTGGATTCGTCTGAGCTTTAGGTCCACAGTGTTATCATCTGTTGTTCAGTGTAATGACAAATACTTACAAGAATGTATCATTTACAGTCAGCCAATCGAACAAGAGCTCCATGAATGCATATGACCTATAATGTAAACAGAGGAAGAGTTGTGTTCTCGATTAGCCCATAGATTAAAATTCTTTTTTAGACGTGTGTGCCCATTCATATAAATATAATTCAATTGCAAAAACTGAATGCGAGTGACTGTTTAATTAGTCAGATATCAAGTGAGTTTTTACTGTACAGTGGTATTAGGGGTACTTGTCTGTTTTCCCACTTATGGGACTCGTAACACCTGTGTTAACTGTGCCAAGGTCTCTGTTGGCTGAAGTTTAAAGTACTGACACCTGATAAACAGCTGCACAAAGCGACAGAAGCGAGCACATGTGGCTTTCCTCAAATTAGTTTGTTTCTGAAAGGAATGTGCAAAAAAACTGATAACTCTTTTGTCCTTTCAGCTGATACCTTGGCTGGTTTAGGCCTGTTATGGGAAAAATGTGACATTAAAACCACCAGTAGGTGGCAGCAAGTCACTGTTTTAATGAGTGATTGGTTGACTCTTTCTATCGAGTCTTTCAAGATAGCTGATTCATGTAGAAACAAAGCAACAGTGACTGTCTTTAATCAGTAAATAATGTTCATAATTTGGATTTTAGAACAGTTTTGACCACCATTATGATAGGATTCACCACGCACTGTTTGTTTTTCAACTCTCAAGATGGATTGTGGTTTATAACAAATTCGATGAAGCCAACTCGCGCTACAATCGCGTGCATGATAAATAATGACGCTTTGATTTCTAGCAACATTTACCTTTTTTAATTTAACATTTTGGGTACAGTGTGATCAGATCACTGATATAGCAGAGATATCGCATTTAAAATCATAACGCGAGTCATTTGGACCAAGAAAAGTCCATATATTGTTCTTTCCGTTAATGCGAATGATTTTCTTGGAAAACTCCTGATTAACTACATAATGTCTGATTTAAGGCCTGAAAGCTTCACTCTTAATAGCCAAGTAAGCTGAAGCCTTTATGATGGACAATAAAGATGTCATTTGTGAGCTGATGTGAGTAATAAGTGCTGGTAAAGCTGATCAAGTGTACATCCTGCAGTCAAACAGCGAGCGGTGATGACTTCATTGTTCATACAGACAGAAACATTAAGTCTCTCGGGTGACTTTGTCTTCCTCTCCACCCATATGTTTTTAAATGATGTGGGATGCTCTGCTTGTAGTTTATACAACCAGATATATTAACCTTGAGTTCTGTGTGTAATGTGTCGATGTGGTTAATATTTTTTAGGAAATGGAAAACTTTAAAAAGCTCAACATGATCAGCCAAGATGAGTTTGAAACTCTGGCCCCTAAACTTCCCATTGACCCAAACCAAGAGGTCCCGCCGCCTCCACCATGTCAAACAGGTGATTGAATGTTTGATTTCTCTATTAAAGAAGCATTGCATCTGTCTTTCTGTGATTTCATATCAATAAGCAAACAATTTGATTTGAGTACTTTTTTTATTCACAAACTTAAGACATGCACATGCTCAGGAAAAAGTGTTTTACATTTAAGAAGTTACTTGGTTTTATTTACATTTTCTATTTAAAAAATATATATTTCTAAATGTAGTTTTTTCTTTTTCTGTAGATGATTCTAGCATGGCTCATTCTCTCCCAGCGGATGTCCCAGAATCCCCCAGTGTGCCTAGAACCCCACGTACACCTCGTACACCTGGAAGACAAGATCCCACCAAAACCCCACGGTTCTACCCTGTCATTAAAGAAGACAGCGGCAACCTTGATGGAAAGGTATGTTTGAACTAAGCAGAATTATTTGTGGAATTATCAGAGTAATAAAAACAGTGGTCCCTCGCTAAAACGCGGTTCGCTTTTCACGGCCTTGCAGTTTCACCGATTTTTTTTTCAGTGTAATTTGGCATGCTTTTTTTCTACAGCGCATTGTGTTCTGCTCCCTGATTAGCACATTGTGTTCTGTGTGCTGTGTCCTGAATGGCTGTTGACCATTGTCAATCAATCAATCTCCTCTGTGCTGTGTCTCCTGTACAGTACAGAATGCGTTCAGCTTGCCAAATTTACAGAAATCTTATTTATTTACATAAATAATTTTAATATGCTGATTTGGTGTTTAAGAAGCACTTTGTTGTCATAAATGTTAAAAATGTTGTATTGCTTTTCATTTTGACCAACATTTACATTTATTTATTTTTTCATAAATTACTTTTCCTTGACTCTTTTTAGACCCCCAGAAAGAGGAAAACCCGCCACAGTTCAAACCCTCCTCTGGAGTGCCATGTCGGCTGGGTGATGGACTCGCGGGAGCACAGACCTCGTACTTCCTCCATCAGGTTTGTGTCTTTATACTTTTACTCTTCTTAGCACTAATATAAAAGCTGGCTCTGTTTAACTTTCTCTCCTGTTTTTCTCTGTACAGCAGCTCTAATGCATCTCCGTCTGAAGGAGCCCCGGCGCTGTCCGGCAGTTACGGCTGCACCCCGCAGTCCCTGCCCAAGTTCTGGCATCCATCCCATGAGCTTTTGAGAGAAAACGGCTTCACCCAGCAAGTTTACCACAAATACCGCAGGCGCTGCCTCAATGGTACGATGAGTTGTAATGCCTCTGTCATCTATCCATCCTTCCATGCATTTCTTCCATCCATTAATCCGTCCATTCATCTTTCCATCTATCCCTCTGTACAAACCTACTTTACGTGAATATCTCATGTTTGTTTGTTTAGAGAGGAAGCGGTTAGGTGTGGGTCAATCTCAGGAGATGAACACCCTCTTCAGATTCTGGTCCTTCTTCCTCAGAGACAACTTCAACAGGAAGATGTACGAGGAGTTCAGGCAGTTTGCCGTTGAGGATTCCAAGGAGAACTATAGGTCAGAGTCACAGTCTTAAATTCTGTGTTTTATCTTTAGATCACGTCTGGACAAATTGTGCCTGTTGTTCTTAAACATCCACTCCAGTCTGGCAAAAGGGTGTATAAATCACATTCCTAAAATAAACTAAAAAAACGTTTGCTCACACATCAGCTATAGCCATGAATAAGTTGTCATAGCATTTTTTTAATAGAGAGTGTTCACATTTAGACATGCAATATAAAAACACCTCTGTGTGGCTGCCAAATTTGCACATTGTCTGGTTTCTCTCTAAGATGTGTAACGTTTTGAAGTCACAAAGTGTTGTGTATGATTGTATATTGCAGTAGCAAATCCTGAAATCTGTAGCAAATACTGTTTAGCATATATATGTAGAGCTGTCAACGGCAGAAAGATTGCTGATTTATAAACATAAAGGGTTATACGGTTCAATATAAAATGTTTTCAACAAAACTTGCTTGCAGCAAAACTATTCATATTAAATGAGATGGCAACAAAATGTCCCTTAGTAAGCTTTCTGGAAACACGAATCATTGGAGAATAATATTTAACATTTTGGTATACAATAGTTTTTGTACACACCTGTTAAGCATACAAATGAATACACAGGTAAAGGAAGTATAGAGTTTTTGCATGCAAACTGCTGTGCTATCTGAGAAGTTTTGTAATATATATTCATGTTTGTCACAGGTATGGACTGGAGTGTTTGTTTCGATTCTACAGTTATGGACTCGAGAGGAGATTCAGACCAGACATCTTCAAGGACTTCCAGGAGGAGACCATTCAAGATTATGAGAAAGGTCAGACACTTAAGAGGAATTTGTTTTTGACAAAAGCTATTTTAAAAAAGAACATGAAAAAGCAAAAAGTTTTTGTTGCACCATTGCTACTTATCCCCCCACCCCCCACCATTAGTTTTCCGTTTGTTCTTTGTTGTTTCTGACTCAGCATTTAATAGTGAACCACCATCTCTAAACAATGGCACAGTCTGTATTTCTGAATCTCTTTAAGAATGAATTTTAACAGAAATAAAATGGAAAAATAAAAATAAAAATGTTTCCTTATATATTTATATATTTGGTTAAACTCTTAATTAATTAAGGGTGTTTAATTTAAAGTTGTATAATTTCAGTTATTTAGACAACTGATTTATAATAGAACTTTTTTTATGTAAATTATTAAATTATCTAAAAAACAGTTAAATTATTACATATGTAAGAAAAAAGAAGCTTGGGAAATATTAGTTGAAAATCCAACCCTACTGTTTACATTTTCAATAGTTTTACTCCTATTATGTTATATTACGTAAGTCTTATATAAATAGATAAGTAAATTATTATATTATTATTATTTTTAAATTATTAAAATATATAAAAATAAATAGTAAAAGAACAGAAAATTTATTTTGTAGTATGTTACTGGTTTCTGTACCCTAATGTGCATCACCAGCTCAGACGATGTCAAACAGTGATTGTTATGTTTTTTTTTCCATAGCTTTACATGGTAAAATAATTTTGAGAGCAGAGATCAATGCCTCAAAATGCAATTAAAAAATGTAAATAAATTAAAAACACCAAATAAATCAAAGCTCCTGACAACTTAATGGATATTTTTTAAATTAGTTAATTGTTTTTTTTTATTTTATTTTATTGGAGAACAACAGTTTCTCCAATAGTCTCAAAGTTGAAATTCTATTCTATTATTCTTCCATCACTATGCCTTTAGAAGCTTCATATCATTATCAAAATGGGCCAATGTTTTTTTTTGTTTTTTTCATATTATTTGTAGGTCAGCTATATGGACTGGAGAAATTCTGGGCTTTCCTGAAATACTCAAAGGTAAAGAACCAGGACATCGATCCCAAACTCAAGGAGTGCCTCAGCAAATTCAAGAGCATTGATGATTTCAGAGTAGAAGTGAGTATAAGAATCGGCTTTATGTGTTCGAATGAGATCTCTTGCAAAGAAAGTCCACAAATTAAAACAGTCTTTCTAAATAAGATTAATAGTTAATTAAAATCTAAATCAAATCTTATTTCCTTTGCTCTAAGCCACCGATGGCAGAGGAAGGGATGAGGAGGAAAGCACATTCATCCTCTGGAGAAGAGGTGAAACGAAGACGACACAACTCGACTTCGTCATCGAAACAGACCCAAATCACCAAGACCTCCTCAGACAATCAGACGACCGCAAAAACAGCCTCCGATCAGGCCGGGGCCCCAGCAGCAACCAAATCCACCAATCAGCCAGCAGCCAAGGCAGCCTCAGCCAGTCAGAAACTAGCACCTCTGACCGCCAAGAGTGGCTCAGCCAATGAGCAGCCTGCAAAAGCCCCACCTAAAGAGAATGTGAAGAAGAATACCTCATCAGATGCTCGCAAAGCGGAGACGGCAACGAGCAAAAACAAAGAAGCCCAACAGCCAAAGAAATGAAGCCCTTACCACACTATATACAGTATTTGAATGCGATACTCTCGAGCTGTGAAAGATTTTTAAATGCTGGTGCAGGCTTACCTTTTACACCCAAAGCCTCGGAAGCGAGCCAGTCAAAACCGTTAAAGCAAAGACCAACTGTCAGTCCGTTGCATTCACAAAGCCAAGAGTAAACCAGAAGTGTCTTTGTGTTGTACAAACCGCTAGGTTAACTTCCATAAAACGTCTTCTTTTCTCTTGTCTTTTCAGCATTTAGTAGTTAGCATTCAGAATCAAGTACGCATGGCCAGCTCGTTTTGCTGTAAAGTTTACAGAAAAAGCATTCCTCCATCGAATGCAGTTTTATCTCCTTTTAAAATTCGTTTGACTTTTTTTCAGAAGCCTTACATTTCAAAAACAACAAAAATATATCTATATATTTTACATCTCTATCAGCATAATGAATAATTTCTTGGTTTTTAAGTGTTTTTAATTTGTGCCTGTCCTGCACATGCACGGCATACATATTTAGTATGTTTATTTTAAGCAGCTCATTAAATAAACAAACAAAAAAAATCTAACTTGAACCTAGGTTGCACCAGATAACACACTATATAGCCTATTGCATTTTTTTGTTGTTGTTGCTCTTTTAGCTTGTGTAGGAATATGACAGTGGTGGAATACTAAGTTCTTTATGCTTTTATGATTAGCTGAGTGTCTGAGCTGAATATCAGAGAAGTACGTAGATATCAGGCCAAAGTCGAGGGATTGTAAAAAAAAAGTGTTAACATCATCATCATCATCATCATCACGATGTTTCTGCTTTTAAACCAATGTTGTGCCGTTCACGTCGCGGAAGTGGTGCTCACAAAGATGCCACATGTCCTGTTTAGGTGATGAAGAGACAACATCTTCAACCTTTTTTGTTTTATTATTTTAATTTTGACTTAAATTGGAAAACATCTGTGTACTTGAAGTTTCTACGAAATGTTATCTTTTTCGAGAGGAATTATCCTTCCTTTTAAATTTTGAATCCTATTGGAGTTGAGCTTGAGATAATTTATTGTTTTACTCTCTTTTGACAGCTTAATTGATTATAATCTTTTTTTTTCTATTGATTTTACTGAGAGAGAGAGAGAAAGTGCAGATGACTGCAAACGTGGAGGCCCATCGAATACTTTTATTTCATTCTATTTTTATTTTGCAGGTTGGCTGATGATATTAAATCAGTGTTTTTGCTCACTTGTGATCATAAATCAGACACTGAAATTGTCCCGATTGTATCATATTTACTTTTGAAAACTGTACATAAAATATTAGATGCAGCTCTCTAATTTTAATCGATTCATTTTTATTGATTTTCATTTTATTGTGATATTTTTGTTTTGTGTGCGCTTGTGTGTTGGTATGCATGTCGGTTTAATTTTTCTTTCATCATAAATTGTAAAATGTAAAAAAATCATAAAATATATTAAAATCTGTTTATAAAAACCCAAAATGAGATGAATTGTTTTTCTTTTGTTCGTGGATTTCTGTTACTTTTACTGTTAATGGAAATGTAAAACAATTGTAGAAACAATTGAGTTAATTATAAACTGCACTCACAAAGAACAATATAAGTGCAGTCCAGCATAACCTAAAACTTGTATTTACTATTATTGTTGTTTTATAAATATCTTGACATTTTACAGATTTTCCAGGCTTGGAGACCCAAAATTCCCAGAATATTTCCTTTTTTGTGACTGGAATCGTCTAAAGACATGATATTCAAGCATGGTAAAGAATACTTTTAGTGTACACTATAAACAGCTTTATACATTGTAAAGCGTACAGCGTGTATAAACAACAAGTAGAAGGATGGGGTTTACTTTGCTATAACAACGCTTGTAAATTGTAAGCTGTGTAGATAAAGGTCTGTTATCTTAAATTATGATGCACTACGCCACAATAATAAGGGCAATTAAATCTGTTTTGTTTTTAATAAACACATTTTTAAAATTCTGAGTGACATTTTTAATGCACAAGAGTTGTGCGTTATTTAAAAACATATTTTCAACACTGTTATTTTATCGCGGTTAATTGGTGATAAACGTAAATCATAACGGTTAGCGCCTTTTCATTTTCAAAAGCCTTTGTTTGGCCGCATACGCTCGGCAGTCTTGTAAGCGCCGCGCTGGCAGAAAACTACAAATCCCGGCACAGAACTCGCTGTTCCGGTGACAGGCAGCCAGTCAGACGAGCTCTTGCGTGCCAGCTGGGCGGGCGCGCGCGGTGGGAAGGCGCTATCGTTGCAGTATGGCGGACGATGGGGACGGTAGGAGTGCAGTGGCGGACACCAGCGGTGAGCAGGGGACAACAGAGGAGTTGGATCCGGGGGCCGGTCTCGGTTTAGGCGGCATGCTGCTCAATCTCAGCGTTCTCGTGCTCGTGCTGGCCGCGTGTTACGTGCTTTACGCGCGCTGGTGGAGGAGGGCGGGCGCGGACGCGGGCCGGGGCAGTGAGGCCTCGCCGCTGCCCAAGATGAGGAGACGCGACTTCACCCTGCAGCAGCTGCGAGAGTACGACGGCGTGCAGAACCCGCGCATCCTCATGGCAGTCAACACCAAGGTCTTCGACGTGACCAGCGGCAAAAAGTTTTACGGACGCGGTAAGGAGCGCGCAGGGCTCAGGCTCACACCCACACTGAGCGGGGTATTTTAACTTCAGCTGTGGAGAAGGTACTAGCATCCAGTCAACAAAGTCTAGTAACGCTGGAATACATAACTCTTACTAGTGACTAACAAACAACGAGTAGTACCTTATACTAAAACAAATGATTTAGTAGTGTCCTTGTTACACATAACGTACTAACTATAGTAGTAGTAGTACTTCCATTACGCACAATAAGCAACTAACGTTAACCAAAATATACTGTGACCGTTTACTCTGTATTACACTAATCACACTGTAACGACAACATGAAAATAATGTGCAGTCATATTTTCGTCTAAACCTGGATTAGATACAAGCAACAGTTGCAGTCCATTTCAGTCTGAAGAGAATACTTCATTAGTATCAATGGAAAAGTCAAGTGTTGCAACTGGGGTATTTAAGGTGAAGTTACTATTAGCTTTGTGACCAGTATCTATTGAATAAGTATTAGTGAGTAATTTATTGAACACTAGACAATACAGGAATAATTATTATCATCTAGAGAGTAGTCATAAATGAAATATTAAGTTAAATTGCTGATGACGCTTTCATTTAATGTCTTCATGCATGTACTGTCGTAATAATGGTAAATTACTCCTAATTACAAGCCACTAAGCCTGTAGTAAGTACATGTTGTTAGTTTTTGTTATTTAGTAATTGCACTGTATTCAGATTACTTGTTAAAAAATAAATCAGAGTAAGAAGTGCAGTTTAAGATAAACAGCTTGCCATGGGATAAGCAACCAACCGGCTTATACTTGTCAATGCTCTGGTCAGAGGACAGCTCTTACTGGTAAACACTGGTCACTGTGAATCTCTTGTTTTTTTTAACCCAGAGACCCCTGCTGTGATGATGCACAGGGTGGTCTGATGTCCAGTTGGAGTTTGCCAACCTCTTGGCAGTCCATTTCTATCTTCATCATATCTGCGGTCACTTTTCTGCAGCTCAGTTTTGCGTTGATGAACTCTTTCCCAGACATCAGCCGGTCATGTCAGTGCATTTTTGAGCGAGAGCCATGTCTGACGTGGAAGAACTGGGTGAGAGCCATATGCTGGCACACCCAACAGGTATGCACTGCACGGTTAGAGCCGTATCAAACAATAATCTATAGGCTTACTTTGAACACGTAAAGTTAACAGCTTGATTTGCTATGATGGATATTAGGTCAGCTAAGTTTAGCCTTGGTTAAGAAATCAAGCACTGAACCTCATTCCTTCCTCCTTCCTCATTCCCCTGCAGGGGAAACGCTTGTTTCTTTCCCCTGGACGCTTTACAGGCTGCTGTGCAAAACAGCTGTTTGCTGCATGTAATATTTGAAAAGTTTGCTCTCAAAGGCAGAACAGCAGGCTTTTGTCTGTCTGGAGGTTATATTTGGAAATTTTACTCTTGTGAAGTTGAGAATGTCAATATAATTAGTGTATGTGGATTATCTTTGCCTTTGATTGCATTTAACAAGTTTTGATTCACAGTTCAAACTAGTGCCTGTGATTGGGCCTCACATCTCCCTCTGCTATATTTATATATGAGATATGTTATCTGACCATCTGTGGCGTTTATGGGGGAGCTCAAGGTGTGGTGTCAGCAGTAGATCAGACTCTGACCAGTGCGTCATTCATTTGGACACCTGTAGTCCCATGTGGCATCTTACAGCATTTCAATATTAGATCATTTTTATTTACCTGTTGCTGCTAAAGGTGGCAATTACAGATAGTTTTAATCATCTATTAATAACAGATCAGATTTAAGATAGACCTTGTTTTAAAACTTGTCTATCAATATTCTATTACAGTACTGCTTGCTTGAGGACTTTTTATTGGAACTTTTATTTATACATCTTATTTTTTAAGCAACTTTACCAGATTCTTCTGTTAGTTATTTCACCAAATAATGACAAAAACAAATGATATTCATTGTTAAAATGCAATCGTTTTATGTTAGCGACTTGAGTAAATTTCTACAATTATAAACTTTACTCCAGATCCTGTTGAATGTTGTGGTTAAAAACCTATGTTTTCCTGCAATGTAAAGGATATGATGATAATACAGAATGGGTTAATATTACCACTCCATTATAGAATGTATGAAGTCCTGCTTGTTTGTCACGTTATAACCAAATAAATAAAAATAATAAAACATTTTAAATTATTTAACATAATCAGATTAAATGCTAACTGATCTGAGGAACTCAACATTGTAATATAGTGTTATATTATTATGCTGGCTGCATGGTGGATCAGTGGTTTGGTCGCCTCACAGCAAGAAGGTTGCTTGTTCGAATAGCTGGTTTCCTCTAAGTACTCTGGTTTCCCCGACAGACCATGCGCTATAAGTGAATTGAATAAACTAAATTGGTTGTAGTGTGTGTATGGGTGTTTCCCAGTACTGGGTTGTGGCTGGAAGGGCATTCGTTGCTTAAAACATATTCATATTCATTCTGCTGTGGCGACCTCTGATAAATCGGAGACTAACCTCTAACCTGAAGGAAAATGAATGAATATATATGGTTACACCGACAGCTATTAACTTCATATACTTTTATTGCTCTTTTAAAAATAAAATGCAGTTACATACAGAATTTTAAGCTTACATTTAATGTATTGCAAGAAAATCAGTATTTAATCAGAATTATCACTCTCACTTGTACAGTGTTTTGTCTGTTTGGTGTGCCGACACTCGTTCAGCGAAGTTTAATAAACTAGCCTGTGCAATCTTTCGTGACATTACAGATAAGAGTTTAACTGAGAAAGTTAGAAAGTGCTGAGGAAACCCGTCTCGAACACTAAATAGCACAAATATTCATCAAGCAGCTGAAAAGACAAGCTGCCAGCTAAAAAGAAAGTACACTTATTATTTAACTAAACTACTATTAGCATTTTGTATTTGTTGTGGTATTGTTAAGAAAATAAATCAAAATTTTCTCTTACGCTCCCATCAAGAGTTGCATTAATATTTGGCAGAGATCTTGTATCGACTGTAGGAGGCCTAAATCACCAGTATGCCAGCACATCCCAGTACTTTTCAGTGGGCTTAAGGATTTTTGTGGTGACCAAATCATGTGTGACACTGAATCCTCGTGCTCCCTGAACCATTTTCACAATTTGAGCATTGTCATCCTGGAATATGGCCATGGGGTGCATCATCTGACATGGTTGCTTGTAAACGACTTTTAAACTATGTGCTTGTTTAATTAAGGTTCAAACATTATTGATGGCAGGAACATAACACATATTAAAGATCCAGTAATAAACTCTCATGTGAACTCATAGAATTTAGCAAAGGTCTGCCAGAAAATAATTTTTATCCTATATTAAAATAAAACGTCTAATGTAATAGAAGTTGTATTACATTAGACTGTTTTTTTTATTTCTGATTAAACGATTTAATATTAAAGTTATTATATTTGTATTTTTACAAGTTGGTTTTGCCATGAAGTTACCCAATAAAGCGGACACGGCATTAAATAAAAGACACAATGCAATAAGCTCATGTATTCGCTTTTTTTTTAAAGTAGCAAATGTCTATATTTCAGCTGTGTATGAGCTAGTTAGTTTGAAGCATAGATTAAGCATTCTCTCATGCTTTGGACATTTTGGAGATTACACTTTTCCAACTGTCCATTGCAGAATGTATCATGTGTGTGTTTTGTCCATAGAAATGCATTATTCACACAACATCAACGTGACATGTCTTGATGTTTTCCGCTTCATAGATTCACGTATTCAATAATCAAGTTTGCTGGCAATTCGTTTCATTGTCAGTTTTATCAAGATGTTGCAGTCCAATTGCAGCATTGGTTTATGATCTGCTGAGACCATGACAAACGTTTGTACTTTGTAGGCAGACGTGGTATCTTATCACTGGCCCATAGGTCAGACTGCTCGTTTTGGTCAATGTTTGGCTGGACCAGCTCTTTTTCTCGTTTCTCGAGACTACTGTTGCTCAACCACTGAAAGGAGAGTGTGTTTATGTGTGCATGAGCTAATTTGCTTTTGCACATGGTGATCAGATGATGAACCGAAAAAAAAGAAGCATCCATAGAGGCTTTTTTTTTTCCTTTCTCTTTTCTGTCGCCTTCTGTTTTGAATAAACACTGACTAAAACTCTGTCAAGATAGAAATGGCACATACCAGAGCAGCCTAGTCATCGTCAGGCCTGATCTGAAACACTTTGTCAGTCGTATTATTTATGAATCATGGATTCTATTTCCTGTTTATGCAGTCATGAAGTTAAACTGTCCATGTAGTGCTGTTCTAGTGTGCTCTATCACATAAACGAAGTTCATCAATCTGTCATGCTCCTTCGTTATGGCTCTAGTTTGGTAGGAGAGGTGTGTCCTCAACAATCTGTGCAGCTAGAGGTGATTGTTGTTGATATGGTGTTATGTATTGTCACAGCATCTCTAGTTCATTTCCTCATTCAGTGAGATGCCACAGCTGTTTTGTTGAAGATCCGTGTTTACCTGCATTCCTCTGGCTGTTTGCATGTTTTGAGATGACGGCTTGTCTGGGGTCGTCTCATGCGGTTCACGTGGGTGCTTTTATCAGGCCAAGAAAGGATTGCATTAAAATGCCATTCGGTCTCTGATGAAGGCATGGACAGTATATCCTTAACTACTCTAATCCAACAGTTAGTTTAATGAAAGTGAGACATGACAGTTAGGAGGGCTAAAATAAAACATACCCTAATATTTATAAAACCCTAATATTTTGATTCAGTTAGACATGTCACCATACTGAAGTACGTCTGAGCTTCTGGTTTACTCAGACATTAAATGAGGTTTTACTACAAGTGCACGAAACATAGGGAGCACTCTCAAAAACAGTGTTAAAAACTACCCAAATTGGGTTGTTTTTAACCCTATTGCTGGTAAATATAGGACAGAACACATTAGGAGTTAAAGTAACCCAAGTAATTGGGTTATTATTTTTAACCCCAAAAATGGGTTGTTGTTTTTTTTATTCAATAATTGTTTATTTTTACTAAAATAACAGGTTAGTTTGACTTAATTAATAGGTTCTATTTTCAAATGTAATTTTTGGCTTTCTTTTAAAATCATTAACCACATAAAAACAAACAGGTGAATATTGTAATAGCTTTATTTATATTTTGTACACTTTGTAAATACACTTTACCTGAGAGATCATACGAAACTAAATACAGATTTTGAACTGCATTCAAAACAATTCGTTTCATATTTATGGGTTGCCCATAAACATTTATAATATATATATATGTGGTCAGCCCCTGCTGGGAGTTGATTTGACCCAATTAGCTGGGTTGATGTGCCTGTGTGGTGCTAGGGTTGCATTGATTCAAGTCTAAGAAATTATTACCCAGAAAATAACCCAAGTTTGGGTTACGTAGCACAACCCAAAAACTACCCAAGACTCTGAAAATAACCTCCAAAAATTACCTAAATGCCTCAACCCAACATTTGGGTAGAAAAAATAACCCCAGATTTTTTAGTGTGTGGTCAACAGTCGCAACATGTAAGAAACTGGCCTATTTGATATCTTTGCATAAAACACAAGAGCAAATGTTATACAAATTTGTCTCAAAATCATCTCAGTTGTTCTGTTATGCATTTAAAAAATGTGGCAGACAAGTTCAAAGAACATGTTTAACTCCTAACTAGGCATTTAATATGCCCCCACAAAAATCTGCAGATTTTTGAGCCAGTCGTTCAGTCTTATTTACTTATGTAAATGTGCTTAAATATTTCTTAATTCAGTCTCTATATAAATTTCCATGATATTACGGAATATGCAAGTGTTTTTAAAATGTATATACAATACTAGAAAAGTCATCTTTGAGTCTCTCAGTGGGTTTACTAATCAAGTGGTTATAATTGCCTTTGCATTGTTAAGCTTAAATAAAAGTATTTATTTTTCCTGTATTATATTTTGTGGTAGTTGGCTGAATTTTAATTTTTTTGTGTGTAATTTCCTGTTCTAGATGGCTTTGCTCTTAATGTTATAGTTTTTGGAGTTCTACTACCCATGTTTTTTTTACTTTTTACAGTGCAAAAATCTGATCTGTTTGAACAACCTTTCTTAAGAATTATGCGATGATCAGATCACACCACAAAGTGGTTAAGCCCTAACAATACTGCCCTTTCAGTTCTGCTTGTATTTAGAAGTTGTGTGTAGAAGTTCTTAAATTTGTCCTGCTGACCTTTATACTCGGTGTGTTTGTGATTTCAGAGGGCCCCTACGGGATCTTTGCGGGACGTGATGCTTCTCGGGGTTTGGCAACATTCTGCCTGGAGAAGGACGCGTTGCGGGATGAGTATGATGACCTTTCAGACCTGAACGCTGTACAGATGGAAAGTGTTCGAGAATGGGAAATGCAGTTTATGGGTAAGCAGTTGCACCAAACATCTAACAATGTATGAAAGACTTTATTAGCTCCTAATGTAATTGAAGTGTTGTTCGTAAGTGTTTGATTTTAATAAAGTTCTGTAATAATAATTGTTTATGTTAGTATTTTTGAATATACGTTGGAGAAAGTTTGTTTGTGGCTGCCGTTCTGTAGGTGTTTTAGATGAGATTTGCACTCAGCTGATTTAGATTGAATTAGTGTAGCATAGCCTTTTATCTGTTTGTATTGCTGTGTGAGATGAGGGAGTTTGTGATAAGCTGCTTGAGGTTTCTGTCACTACCTGTGGTGGAAATCAGACAAAGTTTGGAGATTAATGCTGCTTGATAGTGTTTGTGGTGATAAAGCACACAACATTTTTGCATATGCCCTGTAACAACAGAGACATAAATCAGTGCTTTAATATTAATTATTAAACACTGCTTCAAATGGGTTGTTACAGTACAGCACGTAACATTAATATTGTATAAATCTAGCTATTATGTTTATTTTATTAACTTATGTTTAATTAGTCATTTTAATGTTGTTTTATTAACTTTTTTGTAGTTTTAGTTAATAACAATGGGGATAATAGATAATAACTAATGAGGGAAGGTGCTGTTTGTAGTCAAATGCTATTACTAACAGTGCAGTCATTACAACTGGGGCTACACGATATTGGAAAAATTTGATATTTCCATATTTTATTTTTCTGCAATAAATATTGCAATATGAATACAGTTTCAAAAGATAGTTTAAATCGCTCTATTTGACATTTTCTGTGGAGTCTGACAGTATTCAGCTTCATCACAAAGCAAATTAAGATTTAAAAAAAATCTTGTCTCATTTCTAGTTAAATATCACAAATTCTTTATCAAGTTTAAAATATGGTTTTGTTTTTGCTGTAAGTTATTTTTTTCTTAAAACAAGCTAAATTATCTGCCATATGGGACGTAAAATAATTATAGATATTTGGGCTAAAAATAAGACAAACTTTACAAGTAAGGCAAAAATAATAAATAAATAAATAATTAATTAAAGTTAATCTGTTACACCTCCAAACATTTTTTTGTGCCCAAATGTCTTAAACTCTTGAATGCTCAGTCACAGGTCTTAGAAACTCAAGCGAATCATAAACTTTCACTTTAATATGGTTGAATTTAGCAGTGATTCTACAAATCGTGTGTAGCTCCTGCTCAACTAAAATTAATTCTCAATATTGCAGATCTGGCGATGTGACTATTGCAGATGCACACTTTGCGATATCGATGTTGAAATGATATATTATGCAGCCCTACTGCATATTTACTGCTATATTTCAGTGTCAAAATATGAGTTTGTCTAAACAAGATAAGTATGCATAAGATATCCATAATATCTCTTTTTTTCTCTCCTTCTCTTATTCAGAGAAATATGACTATGTTGGCCGTTTATTGAAGCCAGGAGACGAACCATCTGAGTACACAGATGAGGAGGACATGAAGGATCATCAAAAACACGAATGATCTGCTGAATCATCACAGCAGCTGAAGCCCAGGACTGAGAAGGCCACCATTCAGAATCGTTGAACCCCAGCAAGAAAACCCCTCAGAAACTGTCCCACTACTGCTCCATCACAGCGGAGATAAACACGTCTGTCTACAAGCCCCCAGCCATTCTGACTGTTCTTCTGCCAAAACAGACCAATAGCCTTTTCAGAGTTACTCTTCTTGTCTGTTCTTAACACCTCAATGCAGCTCCTTTTGTCCCTGATTTAGACCATAAATGCCACCAAACACTACTAAACCCTTTTTTCGCAGTCTAAACCCTAAACCCTCCTTCATTTACCCTACAGTCCAACAGAACTGAGCGTCCTGATAGCACATGCGAGTGTTCAGGCTTGGACTGACAACGTGAAGAGATGATTCGAAGGAGGACACTGAATTACACGTACATTTTATATTCACTTTATGTTCTTTGGGGACTTCACTGTTCGTGAGCGTACACAGAGCGGGGCAGATGCCTGGAGTTCAGTCCACAACAGGTTAAAACGGGGGTCTCTTATTTTTTGTTTACATTTTTGTTTGAATATGTCACGTCTCAAACACTTCTCAAGCATTAGAAGCTCATGCAGATTCATCGACTGCAAAGTCAAAGTAAGCACCGACTGGAAATAGTAACCAATCCAAAAAAAACGATCAATCCAAAGGTTAAAGGGGGTTTGGGGTAGGTGGGTGCTCTTAGCAGTTCTTCTATTACGCGCACCACTAGATTCTAGTGTTTTTTTTTTGTCACAATGTGATTGTAAAGCATTAGGGATGGGAGGATATCCATTAGCATTGTCGCCATAAATCCTCTTGTTTTATTGGGATTGTATAAATCTGAACGGCTGGTCGGGATGCAAAGGGAAGATCAGTACACGCGTTTAATTGGATCGGCTCATCAGTCAACAGAACTCTCCCTTCCCCATTAACGAAACAGTCAGTGTAGTTATTGTGCCTTATTTCTGTTCAATTCTACTACAGAATAGTCGAGAGATGTAGAAAGATTCAGGTCTGAGACTGAGAAAACGCAAAGACGAACCGTGTCCTGCTCTGCCCTTTCCCGTTATCTTCTCGTAGGAGGTTTTTCAGAAGCCAAGGCATCTTTTCCCTTCATTTCCTTAAAGTTCGTACAATGAGGCGTGTTCACGTCTGTGAGCGAATAGGACTTGAGAGGCTCGGACGCCATTATCGTGATCTTGTACATAGACTTTATGAGCTATTTCAGTGTTACTGCCATATCTGCGCTGTTATTAAACTCCACGCACTGCTGTGTTGTACTGGCCAAAAGATCCATTGCTCTTTCTCTGTTTCCATCCGTTTCCCTCTCTTTAGTTTTTGTTTGTTTGTTTTTTTTCTCAGCTGAATTTATTTTTAATTGTGGGTAATTTTCAAATCCACCCTTAAGTGTTATTTTCGTTTTTCTTCTGGAGTGGGGAACTACAAGTTTGGACGAATATTTTGTCTTTGCTGGGGGAGGGGGTGAGGCGAAATTTGTGGATTCTGTAAATATGTGTATCATTTTATTAAAGCATGTGCAGCAAACAGTGAGGTAATGCTGGCTCTCACGTCATGTATTTAAATGGAGTTTGCAAGGATGTGCGTGTATGTGTGTGTGTGTGTGTGTGCGCTCTCGGGGGGGAGCAGGACAAGAACGTGTTGTTGCAGAAATAAATACATTTGGTAAATAAGTACTGTTTCCCTTTCTGCACGCTCTGTTGTGTTGGTCTCAAGTGGATAATAAGTGTTGTCTTTCACAGAGGGGCATCATTCCAAATAGCAAAACTACAAAGCAAGCAGCTGTCTGGTCAATGTGTCAGACATGTTTAAACTACCGATTCATTGGCTTGATGTGCTATTTTTCTCATTTCATTATGAGTCGGAAAGTTTAGCACTTCTTTAGGAAAGCATATGGCATCTGTAAATAATATAGTACAAAAAAACAGGGAATTTGTGGTTGGAGGAATTCATTGGTTCTGCCTTGTGTATAATTACTGAAATTGCATAGGCAGAAATGTATTATAGAGTCATTGCAGTAGTTTATGCAGAGCGTAGTTGACATTTTAATGGCTCGCAGACATGGATACTAAGCATAGTGTATTTGTGTGAAATGTTTCCAGTTTGTTAGAGCTGAAAACAACTCAAGGTCATTTCTACACTATAAAGGAGTCATTACATCTCTCACCTTATTTACAAAATCAGCAACTCTGCAATCTAAAAAAAATAATGAAGCCATTGACTGCAAGTTTTTATAATTTATATGTTTATAGCATTTAATATAGCGCCGTTATTGTAATGCAGTACTTTTGTTCTGCTTTTTAAGTCATTGTTTTTCAGAAATTGTTATCCAGACGTTACTGCAGTCAAGCTCAGATATATTTGATAGGCCTACACTAAAAGAAATGCTGGCATCCACACAAATCCTTCATGGCGTCCCAACACAAGTCGAATAAGTTAACTGACTGCATCTCTGTTTAATGTCTATCGTCTTTCATATTCTGTGTTGTCACTTTATGTACACTGGAATGGAAGCTTCTGTAGCCAAAGCAAATTCCTTGTGTGTGTGAAGCACACTTGGCAATAAAACTGATTCTGATTAATTGCTTTTACAAATTTAAATTGCTTGAACACAAAACAATTAAGTTGTCCCACAAAAAAAAAAAGAATCGTAAAGGTTCAACTTATTTTAAATTAGTTTGAACTTTGAGTGTGGGTTGATTATTTGCACAATGAACATGTCTTGGACGTTTTAATACTGACTTTAAGGCTGTTTTCCCAGCATACAAGAGCCTTTCTTTGATTATAATATCAAATCACAACATATATAGTGAGCTTGTGTGCGGTATATTAACCACCAGATGTCACTGAAAATCTAATGATCCAGATATTCAAGGAAGTTCGGCTCATTCCCGCGAATCGCTTCTTTCCATGAAATTGTTCGAACAGGTTCAAAGAGTTTACATCACGCCTCGTCGTCCGTGACTGTGCGATATAAAAATTATTTTTAAAACTAAAAAGTACAGGTATGTTTATGTTTATTGCGGTTATAAATAGCCTACATTTTTCAAGTCCGCTAAAACCGATGCAGTCCAGTTCGTTACTGAATCAATTGTTAAGTGAACTGACTCAACAGAGTCACTAAAAGGATCCGACTCTATAGAACGCTATTTTCACGAATCAGACATTATTACAGAACAGTCGCACAGTTTCTTTCGTATTTCAATTCGCGAACAGTGTAATCATTTCCCCTGAGATGACTGTTGGAGAAGAGTCGGATCTGGAGTAGAATTGTGAGCAAAGCTGCACGTCAACCCGAGATTCTTTTGTTTGGTAAGTATGGTTTTCTTGAACTGTAAACGCTGATGCATGAGCGTCTAGTCATTCCAGTTGGAGTAAAATATCTTGCAGCTTTGAATCTATATTTTTGATTTTTTTGAATACATTTTGCTACTGTGGTCAGTGCATCATAATCGAGATCGTGGTCTCGTGGGCAGCTCGCATGTAAGATTTTTGTGGTTACACAATACATTGTTTCACAGTGACCGGCTTTGTGAAAGTGTGTAAACCACTGCTTCAGATAAACCTACACTATGAGTGCATATAGACTGCAAATGATGAATAATTTCATATAATTTCCTTATCTGGACATGATAATCTTATCTTTGCATTGGTGTCTTGTGCATCTTCATAACATAGGCTAATGTCAATTATAGAAACCAAAAAGAAAACATCATGGACAGTCAGGGAAGAAATACCTAGTTGACAGGTGCATGATATAATAATTTATCTTTGTTGCTATGCTCCTCCAAAAACAGCTTTTACTAAATAGTTTAATGTTTTACCTTCACTTGTGAAGAACTGTTAAGATTTGATAAATAATGTAACTTGAAGCCTTGTCATAAGTGTGACGCTTATTCTGTCATTGACTATAGCAGAAAGGACATTCTTCATCATGGCTGAGCATTTATCCCAGAGTGAACTGGACTATCCTTTCAAGCTCTTGGAATATTTCAATGGATTCAGGATCTCAAAGGTTTGTGTTTCATGCTTCGTCTTTGCCAAAACATATTGATTTAATTGGCCCTCCTTGGTTTGACGTGGAGCCACCTCAAGAGTCATTGACAGATCATATTAATAACATGTTTACTATAACGTTTATTGGTGGATTTATGAGTAACTGTTTTATGTGAGCGCATCTATTATTTGTGTCAGTCCACTGTTGTGTCCCATGCAGCTCTCAAGACTGCTTTCGCCTCCAGCAGGACCAGCCTATGACTTATTAAAAGCCACAGAGTCAAACACTGAAATGACTCAGGACTCTGTTGTCCCATGAGGCTTTAAGTAAGGTCCTTCAGTGCTTAAAAGGATTATGCAGGAACTGAAGTTTGTAAAAAAAAATTTAAAAAAAGTTCAATTTTTGCACTCACATACAGTGATAAGAATTAATAACAGTAAAATGAAGTCTTGTAATCTGTGATTGGAGATTAAATTGGAGTTAGCCATATAACTATATGAAAATAATGTGTATTATATATTTTGTATATAATATGTATAATATAAATAATATATTGTCTGTAGTGTATGGGTGTTTCTCAGTGATGGGTTGCAGCTGGAAGAGCATCCGCTGCACGAAACATATACTGGATGAGTTGGTGGTTCATTCCGCTGTGGCGACCACTGATTAATAAAGGGGCTAAGCTGAAAATAAAATAAATAAACGAATGAATGATGTTAATTTGTAAAAGTAAATAGGTGTAAAATATTACAATAGATTTATAAATAAATTACTTTCAGCTCATGTTCATTACAAAATCCTGAAAAAAGTACATTACCTGACAGATGTCTTGTCGTTGATCTCAGTTGTAAGAGCAACAAATAATACTTTACTTCAGTTAATCATTTGGAAATGTGGCAAGGTCATTTTTTTCCTATGAATAATCTGTTGATCTGCATCCCAGTCATCACAAATACTGGAGAAGACCCGTTGGAACCTGCATGGATGCAAGATTCTCACAGAAATCAGTCAAGTTTGGTGAAGGAAAAGTCATGGTTTGGGGTTTGGGGCGTGTAAGAGATCTGCAGAGTTGATGGCAACATTATTATTCTAATTTATCAAGACATTTGTGTTGGCCATTACATTACAAACCACAGGAGAGGACAAATTCTTCAGCAGGATAGCACTCCTTCTCATATTTCAGCCTCCACATCAGGTGCTCCAGGATTGGCCAGCCCAGTCACCAGACATGAAATCTTGATGAACTCTGGGAGTCCTGCAAGAACTCTTTCTTTGCCATTCCAGAGGACTTTATTATTGTTATTTGAGTCATTGCGGAGATGTATGGATGCAGTCCTCCAAGCTTATGGGAGTCATACACAATATGAATTCTTTTTCCACTGCACCATGACATTATATTCTGTACTGTACATTATTTCTGTTAAGTGACGAGACTTTTTTCTCAACAAAGTCAGACCTTACTGTCCTAATTATATAATTAAAAATCAAGGCATGATCATATTTTATTTTGGTAAAATAAGCGTAATTGTGAGAGGTCTTTGCTTTTCATATAAGCCACTTCTGGTACCAAATGATCAACTAGAAGTCAAGTTATTATTTGTTGTTCCTAAAACTTAGATAGGTGACATGACTTTTGTCAGGTAGTGTATTGCAAACCAAGCAATGCATTGTATTAATTTTGTGGAATTAATTTTAAGAGTGAAATGCAAACATTTCATAACATTTTTTAATCTTAAAACGCATTTAATCATTTCATTTCATAATTTTTTTAATCTTAAAATGCATTTAATCTCTTAAAATACATGACAAATACATCAATGATAGGAGAAGTTCTCAGTCTAGGACTTTTTCGTGCAATCCACACTGTTACATTGTACTTAATAGACAAGTGGCATGAAGTCAATATTTTATTGTTTTAAAGCTAATTTTAGTTCCCCCAATGCTTTACTTTAGACTTAAAGGAAACACACTCATATTAGATGTGTGTATTTTTTCCACAAGATTAACATGAAAAAGTTAGACTGTAATGTTTTGCTATGTTGGCATTTACAGAGGTTTCTGTTTGAATGACATTATTCACATCGTGATGAAGAGTAGAGTCTGTAATTTGGTTGAGGATGAGCTGAAAACCTTTTTCTACTATTATAATTTATTAACTTTTCTACTGGTAAATAGAATATAGTATTGTTATTATTATTAACATGCTATTTATCACTTAATCATAAAGACTGCGGGTTATGTGACAGTTACACAAACAAAGTTGAGTTTCTTTCTTCTGTTGTGAAGAATGCTTGTTGATTGACTTCTGGGTACCTAATTTTTTTTACTATGGAAATCAATGTGTAACATCAACCAGCATTTTTTACTATATATATTTTCTGTGTGTTAAGGTTTTAAAGGAACACAAGAGAGTATAAATGGTGATGCAATTTAAATTTTTGGGGCAATACATTTCCACAAATATTTTGACTAATCTAAATTGATCGCCTAAATTTCTCCTCTCCTCCAGGCAATATTCTCAGCTTGTGAGTTAGGGGTGTTTGACCTGCTCCTCCAGTCCCAAAAGCCCCTCAGTGCAGCTGAAGTGGCACAGCAGCTTGGCACCAGTCAAGATGGCATTGAGCGTCTGCTGGATCTGATGGTTGCCATTGAGATTGTGGATGTGGAAGTGGTGCAGGGAAATAGTGAGTTGCTGAAAACTGTCATAATTCCATCACAAATGGCTGGAAATAACTTAGATTCTTCTAAAACATAAAGACATTTCATCTGTTTGTTCATGCATCATACATTCACTGCGTCTAGTGTATCAGGAAATCATTTGTCCAGTTTCTAAAGCTTTACTCCTGTCTTCTCTCAAAGCTCTCTATAGCAGTACAGATGTTGCTAATCTCTACCTGGCCAAAACCAGCCCCAAATCTTTGCATGATTTGATCATTTATTCCTCTCAGACCATCTATCCGCTCTGGAACAATCTGGTAGACGCTGTTAGGTAGGTTCATCCATCCCAGTTTTTAGGGACACTTAATCTTTATTTTGAAGTTTGATGCAATATTTGCAGATCTAAATATAATGAACACGTTTCCACTTTGTTCACAGTTGTTTTAGATTTAGTTAATTAAATATGCAGGGAAAACTTTTGACCCTTTATCTTGAATTTTTGAGTATTTAGTTCATTTTGGGCCACAAGCCCTTGTCAGTTTCTGACTGCTGTGGCATATTAATACTGTGGAAGAATTACAATGTTATAACATCTCATGATTAACCACAAAACAAGTAAAAACATAGCACTGAGAAATTACATATTTTAATTTTTTTTTATAACTATATATATCACACACATACACTCACCTGCCATTTTATTAGGTACACCTGTCCAACTGCTCATTAACGCAAATTTCTAATCAGCCAATCACATGGCAGCAACTCAATGCATTTAGGCATGTAGACGATCTGCTGCAGTTCAAACCATGCACAACCATCTCTAGGGTGTACAGAGGATGGTCTGAAAAGAGAAAATATCCTGTGAGCAGCAGTTCTGTGGGCGCAAATGCCTTGTTGATGCCAGAGGTCAGAGGAGAATGGCCAGACTTGTTTGAGCTGATAGAAAGGCAACAGTAACTCAAATAACCACTCATTACAACCGAGGTATGCAGAAGAGCATCTGTGAATCCACAACACTTCGAGCCTTGAGGCTGATGGGCTACAGCAGCAGAAGACCACACTGGTTGCCACTCCTGTCATCTAAGAACAAGAAGCTGAGGCTACAATTCACACAGGCTCACCAAAATTGGACAATAAAAGATTGGAAAAATGTTGCCTGGTCCGATGAGTCTCGATTTCTGCTGCAACATTCGGATGTTTGGGTCAGAATTTGGCATCAACAACATGAAAGCATGGTTCCATCCTGCCTTGTATCAACGGTTCAGGCTCGTGGTGGTGGTGTAATGGTGTGGGGGATATTTTCTTGGCACACTTTGGGCCTATTAGTACCAATTGAGCACCATGTCAACACTACAGCCTACCTGAGTATTGTTGCTGACCATATCCATCCCTTTATGACCACAGTGTACCTATTCTCTGATAGCTACTTCCAACAGAATAACGAATGCTCTATGTCATAAAGCGCGAATCATCTTGGACTGGTTTCTTGAACATGACAATGAGTTCACAAATCTACAGCAACTGCGTGATGCTATCATGTCAATATGGACCAAAGTCTCTGAGGAATATTTCCAGTAACTTGTTGAATCTATGCCACGGAGGATTAAGGCAGTTCTAAAGGTAAAATGGGGTCCAATCCGGTACTAGTAATGTGTACCTAATAAAGTGGCCGCTGAGTGTACATGTTATTATTTTAAATACAGGTCATTAAAATATTTGTTTTTAGAAAAAGAAAAAAAAAACTTCCAAAAATTGGAAGCAAAATTATTAGCAGTTAATTTGTGTACTAACATATATATTTTTAAAAACTACATTGATTTATAGTAAGTACTAAAGTAAGGTGTATTATTCCAGAGTAATAAAGGACATACTGTAGTATTAACTAAAATCAACTAATGAACTGTAAAAAATACTGTAGTATGCTGTAGATGCAGTGTAGTGTAATATACCCTAAAGATGCTGAAAACTATAGTATTGGGTAATTGTTTATATATTCGTAACTGTTGTATTATTAATTATTATTAATATACCAACTCTAGAATAACACAACAGATTAATTCAAGTACTTCACTATAATATGGTTTAATTTTTTATCATTTCCTTAATTTGGGAAGGGAATAATAATCAGAATATCTGAAAATGTTTCAGGGAAGGAAAGAACCAGAATGAGAAAACCTTTGGCCTCCCGTCTGAAGAGATCTTCTCTGCAATATACAGGTGTGTGTGATGAAATTTACCAATAGCAGAAGTGTGTGTGCGAATGTGTTTGTTGTTGTTAGACGTCACTAGATTAAAAGTCCTTTCTCTGACTGCAGTGATGAGGTCTTAAGCGATTAGCCGCTGGTGCTGTGTAATTCTAGGTCATGGACTACAAGCCATTCAGCTGAGGCTTTATGACAGGCGTCTGGAGGGGTGCTGCGACTGTCTGTGTGTATGCTATAGTGCCTACAGCTGAGCATTGTGTGTGCATGTGATGGTGCAAAACAGACTTGTGTTATTGTATCAATTGTGCTGTGAGTGTGAGCGTCATTGGGCTGCATTAGATGTAGTATAAAGTGATTCTGTGTTTAAATATCGTCATGTTTGTTTATTTGTTTTACTTCATATTAATTGTACCAATTACTGTGTCAAATTTATACCCAACATTTTTCATGGTTGTGCATCTGTTTCACGCTAATGGCCGTGTTTTGGAACAGATGGAAGAAGTGTCAGTATCTGGGTTTGTTTGTCCCAACTTTGGTGTGAAGCCATGTGGAAATGTACCATCTGTCGTTTCAGGTCAGAAGAGGAGATGCTGAAGTTCATGGGACTGATGAACTCTACGTGGGTCATTGACGGCCATGACATAGTGACAGCTTTCGATCTTTCTAGCTTCAAATCTGTCATAGATCTGGGAGGTGAGAGAGATTGTATTCATGATAATAGTGCAGTATTGCAGAAATGTTGAAGTTTTTCATTAAAAATGATTGAAGCAGTAGTAGTGCAAATCATGTTATTTTGTGGTGTTTGTGCAGGCTGCTCTGGTGCATTGGCTCGAGAGCTGGCTAAAGAGTATCCGTCCTCAACTGTCACGGTTCTGGATCTGCCGACTGTGGTTCAGACAGCCCAGAGGCATTTCGCCCAGCAAGATGACACCATCTGCTTTCAAGAGGGTGCGTAATGATGCATTGTAACATTGCTAATGGTTGTCGTTTGACTGATTCTCTGTCCTCCTGAACTTGTGAACTGCCCTGAAAACAGAATGTTCTTATTACGGTGAATAAAAACCTAGCTAAAGTACATTTGCACTACTTATTAATGGCCTCGATTTAAAGAGGCAAAATCCACTTAGGGATATTTATTCTAAATATATTGTAAACTGAACAGGCTTCTTCACACACTGGATGCTTTTGGATTGAGAGTTTATTTATTTTTTTATTTTTTACAAAATAACTACCATGCTTGAACTCCACAAAAATAATGATCATGTTTTTATTGTAAACAATGAATACGTTTTATATAGTATGTATTTTTAAATTTATATTTCAGGAGATATTAACCTTTTAATGGATAGAACAGTGTAGAGAAGTGACAGGAAATCATAGGGAGCAGAGAGAGGGGAAGGATCAGCAAAGGACCTTGAGCTGGGAACTCTGGTCGTCGTGAGCACCTTGGTGCTATATGTCGACGCACTTAATACTGTATGTCTGCACCAGTAGCCAAGTGGTTATGTTTTTGTTATATAAACGTGTGCTGTTTATTCTACTGTGGAGACCCTGAAAAATGAGGGAATAAGGCCAAGGAAAGTGAGTGAGTGAGTTTATGAATGTGTGTAGTATGAATGTAGTCTGTGTATATATACTGTCATCCTTGTACTATTTGAATTAAAACATATTTTTGGTCATATAGTGTTTCAGCTAGTATATAGTAGGGAAATATGCATTTTAGATGCAGACTTTGGAGCTCCTTCAGCCAAAATGCATCATTGTTCTGATTGGCCAACTGATGCAGTATGACTGTATAAACACCTCAGCTGTGTGTAACTGATTTAACTATACCTGTGATTTACTACAAAATAAAACTACAAAATAACAATAAAAACTGTATGGGATTAGGCGACACAGCGGCGCAGTGGTTAGCATTGTCACCTGACAGCAAGAAGATCACTGGTTTAAGTCCCGGGTGAGTCAGTTGGCATTTCTGTGAGGAGTTTGCATGTTCTTCCGGTGTTCGGTTTCCTCCGGGTGCTCCGGTTTAACGCACACGTGTGAATGAGTGTGTATGGATGTTTCCCAGTACTGGGTTGCAACTGAAAGGGCATCCGGTGTGTAAAACATATGCTGAATAAGTTGGCGGTTCATTCCGCTGTGGTGACCTCTGATAAATAAAGGGACTAAGCCGAAGGAGAATGAATGAATGAATGGGATTAGTTAAAGTGATAGCTGTTGAACAGAAAAGAAGATATTTTGAAGAATGTGGGAAACCTGTAACTTTTGACTTCCATAGTATTTGTTTGTCCTACTACGGATGTCGTGGGTTTCCAACAGTATTCAGTATATCTTCTTTTGTGTTAAACAGAATAAAAAAGACGGTAAAGAGTGTGTTAATGTGATGGGAACTATCCCTTTGACAAAAACTTTTTGTTTCCCAATGTATTTTTTTATAATTTATACTTTTTCTTCTCATTTCATATACACTATCATATGGTGAGCATAGTGATAGAAAAAAAAGATTTAGAACATTTAAAGTGTGATGTAAAACTGCAGTGATGAAATAGACATCTCATAACTCCACTGTAGTTTTTTCTAATCTCTGTGTGTTCATAGGGGACTTCTTTGAAGAGGAAATCCCTCCAGCAGATTTATACATTCTTGCCCGAATCATCCATGACTGGAAAGAGGAGAAGAATCTGAAGCTGCTGAGGAAGATTCATGCAGCATGTCATCCAGGTGGGAATTACCACATTCAATGAAACAAGATTACCAGATCAACAATAGTAATCAATGGCCCTCAAAGGACAACAAGCATCTGACTTGCCCTTTTGTCCTCCTCACCATCTCTAGGTGGAGGTGTCCTGATAGCAGAGGCGCTGCTGTTTGAGAACCGCAAAGGTCCAACTATGGTTCAGATCTTTTCTCTGAACATGCTGGTCCAGACCGAAGGGAAGGAACATCCACCATCGTATTACACACGCCTGCTCACAGATGCAGGGTTCAGAGACGTGCAGGTCTGTCGGACCGGAAAATCATACGATGCTATTCTGGCACTCAAATGAACAAGCACCAAAAGTGATTCTAGTACCCTTTCTGCCTTGTCTGCAGTCCTGTTTTGATCAGACACATCAGCAATCGTGTTCACGCACACGTCAGACGTCTGTTGTTTGTTTTGGGAATATTATAAAGCAGCATTTTCTCCATCACAATGTGAATACACTACTGATCCTTACATTTCCTCCTAAAGACTGAAGTCTTGGTAGAGATTAGGTGTAGTTATTTGTGACTCTTTCCCCTGAGGCCTGCAGAAGTGGTCTGAGAGGCGGTGGGACAGGAGCTGTTTTTCATTGGCCAGTGATGTGTCAAAAATAAGCTCCTCCTTCCATCCTGTCTGGTGTATCTATGCACTGCCATTTTGACAAATGGTTTCGTGTTGACCCCTAGTGGTTGTTGGTTGTACCTACAATGTACAAAAGATTAAAAAGACATGCAAAATCTGTAATTACAATAGCAGTAGGTGATTTTTAATTAAAGACGGTCTGCATATCAATCAATTTCATCAAAATGATGACTGTTCTGTCTAATATTCCTGACAACTCCTAGGTGTTTTATGTATTTTTGAGGAATATTTCACCCAGAATTTAAAATTTACAGCTGATATGTTAATATACAGAATGTTAAATGAGATTTTTTAGCTGAAACTGTGGTCCTTGCTGATTAATAAGATGCAAACTAATGGCTACTAGTACGTTAAGAGTCCTGCTGACATGCTTAGGGCTCCATACGGTCATCAACACACTGTTTGCTAAACACTGTGGATTACTATTGTTAATAAGGCTCAATTTCTTGCACAGACCATTTACGCTTCAGAGGACATCAGTGTAGAGGCACAGATATGAATTTTGTTTTGTGTTTGTTTGTTTTCACTCTCAAAGTGCTGATAGCCTTTCATTTGTATTCAATTAAATACCAAAGACCTCGGTTTATGCTAAAAATCATATTTAATTTTCTACTTAAGGAAAAAAGTCTACACCTTCGGTGGCCAAAGGATGGTTGTATTAAAGTTTCTATTTTAAAATCGTTATTTTAGATCTATTGTTACTGTAAAAACACTTTTTTTTCCTTGTGAACACATGCACCACCCTTGATCATGTGCCATACATTTATATTTTCCAACAGAAAAAATCTAATAAAGGAAAATGAACAAATCCTTTTGCTGTGAAGTGATCCTATGGGATTTACAGTCTGCATTTTGTATCTTCCCAAAGATTCAAGATATCTGTGAAGCATCTCACCTTCCCATTAAGTAAGCAAACAACTCGAATGAATTCTTTTGAAGCTTAAATTTATTCGATCGAATATTTAAGATGTATAACATATTTTAACCCGTACACTTTGGATTAGTAGTTGTGACATAACATGACACCTTTCCTTATTTAAGGTTTTCCGCCACGGATTTATCTTAAAATATAAACGTGGGTTTAAACTCTGTCATCATAATCATCATCTTTGTCGTCATCTCCAGTCAAAACAGATGTGGTTATTATGAAACAGCTGAAATGGAAATCATGATATTCGTATGTGCGTGCGCGCGCACTGGCGCCCCCTGCAGGAAACAAGCGGCGGCGGCGCGCATACGTAACCTGCATGTGTTTGTGTGTGTGGGGTGGAGGAGAGGAGAGGCGACTACTCAAACTCTGAGCAAGAGCCACAGAAACGCCAGCGCAGGATCAGCCAGACCTGTTTATGTAGGTACACCAGATTTTCTCGCTGTGCTGTAGTATGTGTGTTTTCCAGGCAGGGAGGTGCAAGTGTTTTCCAGGATTTCCGCGAGCTCTTCATGCAGATGGTCCGGTGCAAATGTAGCACGTCATTAAAATGGCGCCAAAAGATTAAGTTGAGCAGGAGCAGACGCTGCCCTAAATAAATGTTTACGTGCATGTGGCCTCTTTGCTGATTTCTATGAGCCGCGGATGTGGTATACGTTAATATTTGGTAGTTACTTTGAATCGCGTAGGTGCTGGTCGTGCGCGCGCATGTGTGTATGTGTGTCCAAGCGTCATATCGCAAGTTAGGCGCGCGAGCCCTGGCCTGACTGTTCGGCTTGTGCTGTTTGGCCTAAAAGTTTTGCAATTGACCCTGAAATTGGCGTCAAATGCGTGTCCGCGATTTCCACTTTTGATTTATATATGAATTCTGCATATTTTTGGAGGGCTATTAGACAGTTTTCCGCGTGCCACTGCCTGGGTTGGTCCGGATTCTGCACTGCCATGATGTTGTGAAAATAACGGTGAAAAATAGTAACTTTTCTTGGGGGCTTGCGTTAGAAGTTAAATGTAGTAAATTTTCGGATTTGCGCAACAGAAATTACTTTTTTTTTAAACCGAACGAATGTTGCAACACAGTTGGATTTTCTTTGTGCGTTACGTTTGTACTTTAATATACAAACGAATAGCAGAAGGTGCGCATTAAAACGCTGTTAAATTCATTTTGATTTGTGAGAAAACGCATATTAATAGTTTTGTTTTTAATTTGCTAACGGGCATTGAAATGGACAGCTATGTGACGTCAAGGGGCGTGGCCTGGCTGCATCACGTTGAGCGTTTGCACTGCGTGATCTGCTGTCGAGTGGTAGATGTCCTGCTGTAACGTTTTCGTTTTTTCCTCTACTTGTACCGTGAATTAGCTGGTGGTAGTTATTATTTTAACGATTAAATTATTATTATTTTTATCTTTATGATCTTGGCTAACATAAAAACAAGTTTAACATATCTAAACCTTTTTCATATGTCCTACTCGGTATAAGTTCACCTTTCCTAAATAGATTTTGAATGGTTCACCTGTAACCGTGTTTTGGTAGTGAAATATTAGTTGTGTCGAGGTAAAAATGATATTAAAAAGCAGAAAGATGCTCTAAAGTGCATTCATAAATACGGAGTTTGTTTCTGAGCTAAATTGGATTCTCGTCGTAGTGTTTGTTTATGACACACCTCAGGCATGTTCACTGCACAGAAATGTGACGTCTATATACTTCCATAATATATTGATCATAATGTAATATGATGATACATTTAATTATTACATCAAAACTAAGGTGACGTTGTTTGTATGTGCACCAGATGCTTATATCCTGTATTCTGTTAGAGGTTTGATGGACATTCAATAGATTACATTAGTTTAATATATTTTAAAAAACAGTACCTAGAGCAGAATAACAAACTGGTGAAGGTGAGGTGTGTACATTTCTCGCACACGCCCCCGTCTGACAGTGGGCAATTTAACAGTTAGTCCCGCCTTCAAACTCACGCTATTGGTTCAGTCAATGTTTGTCGCGATGCTCAACCAAACAGCAACGGTTGGTAGCACCACATTGTTTACACTTTTTGAAGCAGTCAGAATAAGGATGGATTACTTATAGGTCAATTCTTCATATCAAGCTGAGATATAACCATATATAAAGTGCAAAATAAAGTATCTCAGTTGGGGTACGTTAGGTTTATAAATTCTCATTGCTGGCTGGGGTACGCGCACTCAACGGTGATCTCCCCAGGTCAGTTTTCAGGAATGTTCTGCTAATGTTTGATCAACCTCTGCAGATTTCCGCGTCACTTGAAGGCCACGGCAGCTCATGATGAAGCGAAGCCGTGTCCCGAGCACCAGCGAGGACTCGGACAATGGGAGTGAGTAGACAGACGCTGTTTTTTTTCAAGTATCAGCTTGCCTAAAGAAACTTGTTCACTCAAAATGTTGACTGTCATCAAAGTTATTTTGAAGTCACAGAGGACTCTTCCTTTATTTTTATGCACAGTGTGTATTACAAGTGATTATCTGTGCACATTTTTCATTTGATAATTATTATTGTTAGTTATTAAATTAAAAGTGAAGTGAATGATTAAGTAGCAATGAACAATTCCTTGCAAATGTCAACCTTGCCATGAAATATCGAACTTGTTACTGCATTTTTTGTGCAAGCAAGTGTTTTACAGGGCTTTAAATTAAAAATGTCTCTGTCAGTGTTTTCAAACTATTATATTTGATTTACCAAAATCACCCAAGGGCCAGTTTCACATCCGTAACGCAGAGGTGTCTCATCCAAAACAAAGCATTATTTCCTTTGGGTTGTGCATTTTATTCACAGAATTTCTACAAAGTATGTTGTATACTGTAAACTCAGACTTTTTTCGTCACATTTCGTCACGCATGATTATTTTCCTCATTTAAAATATAAAAAATGTTTACAAACCGGTATTTTTCTGCTCCCTTAACTCTGTGGTTAGTTGTTCTGGAAAATATAAACAGATGTTTCAATATAAGGTTAACATATACTTTCTGGGAATTTATGTTTTGAGATTTTACTGAAAATGTCGCAAAATGCTGAATTTGCTCTAATTAAGTTAACAGGCTTTTTTTTAAGATGCATTTTTTCATATAGTAAGGTTGATCTGCATTTTCTAATTATACTAAAATCAATAACCTCTAGCAACTTATCTCTCATCTGAGGTCACAGCAATGAAGCGTAACAGTTTCGGGGTTGTTGCTAGATCAGACACGGTTGCGGCCGGAAGTTAATGAGAGTTATTTATATTGTTTATTAAATTTCCCATTTAATGTATTTTATTAACATCTTCTCCAACCTTAAACCCAGCCATCACAAAAATGTAAAAACAGTAGCTGTACCAAGTATTATTTATGTTATTTATTAAATTACGCAATAAATTGTATTTTATTAACACCTACTCCCAACACTAAACCCAACCGTCACAGTACTGTAAAAATATAAATTATTGTTATACAGTCTTACAAAATTGATGCTATATTGACGTGCGTATTCGCAGCTATGTCCTGTCTAGACGTTACCCAGTTACAGGGTTTCATTAGTTAAAAAAAAACAAAAAACAGACAAGCAAAGATACTGCACTGCTGAAAAAAAGCGGGCACTAATGCACCCTATTAACAGACAACAACTATCTAATCAGTTCCAGATGGAGAAAAGTCCCACCCGACTTCTTTTTTTTTCTTTCTTTCTCCCTAAAGTCAGGGATCTTTTTCAGTTGCACGTACATCGCAGTAGAGGGAAAAATGCAGATTGCAAATTAAATTTTAGGTTAATTTTAATATTCCACCCTTTAGCTATAGCCCCAAACACGATTCTTCTACCTTTGCAAAACTAGTTCTGCCATTTTCTGAAACTATTACAGCTGCTAATAACATGATCTCTCTTTTTTCAGCATCTTCAGCACAGAACATGTCATGCATGTCATATCATGTTTTTTTTTCTTTTTCTTATTTTTCCCCCAACTCTTTCAGGTAATTCCACATCCTGGTCTCAGCACTCCAACTCCAAGCACAGGAAGCAGAGTGGAAAGAGACCATCTGAGGTACACAAAACTCACTCACATACGATTATGTTGTAGATGTTCGTCTGAAGTCATTTAGTACATGTTCTTAAGCACATTTCCTTTCCTCTTTTTACAGGTGTTCAGGACAGACCTGATCACTGCTATGAAGCTGCATGATTCATACCAGCTTAATCCTGAGGACTATTATGAGCTGGCCGATCCCTGGCGGCAGGAGTGGGAGAAAGGGGTTCAAGTCCCTGTCAGTCCAGAGTCCATACCGCAGTGTGCAGTGCGGTATAAAATGTTTTTCCTCTTCGCCCGTCAAACTATTCTTCTTAAGTAGTTCCTATTGATTCATTGTTCTTTTTCTTTTTTTGCAGCACTGTAGCTGAGAAAAGCACCGCTCCTCTGTTCATCAAACCCAAGAAGCTGATTCGCTCATCTGAGTCATCGATGCTTGGGTACGTGGGTATTCAGACACTGGCTGATGGCATGTGTCGCTATGACCTGAATGAGGAGGACGTAGCTTGGCTGCAGATCACTAATGAGGAGTTCAGTAAAATGGGTGAGTAAATACAGTCTGGAGTTTTCATTTTGCTCATTATACACTCAAATTTTTTCACTCTGTGGAAAAAAAAGCATAAACAGCTAAATGATTTGCCTGT
The DNA here is from genome assembly GCA_903798035.1 of Danio albolineatus. Classification (NCBI taxonomy): domain Eukaryota; kingdom Metazoa; phylum Chordata; class Actinopteri; order Cypriniformes; family Danionidae; genus Danio; species Danio albolineatus. The sequence continues at coordinate 310,923 of CAIGQQ010033238.1, forward strand.
AGGCATGCAACCCCTGGATGAGCTGACAATGGAGCGGGTCATGGAGGAGTTTGAGCGCCGTTGCTATGACAACATGAGCCACGCCATGGAAACAGAGGAGGGGCTTGGTATCGAGTATGATGAGGATGTGGTCTGTGATGTCTGTCAGTCTCCTGATGGCGAGGACGGCAACGAGATGGTGTTCTGTGACAAGTGCAACATCTGCGTGCATCAGGTGTGTGTTGCTCTCTCTTGAGTCCAAGTCTCTTATCTCTCTAGCATGATATTTTGTACAGAATTGCCAAAGCATTTTAGATATGTATAAAATACAAATAAAGCACAGTGGGTAGCGCTGTCGCCTCACAGCAAGAAGGTCACTGGTTCAAACCTGGGCTTGGTCAGTAGGCATGGGCCGGTATAAGATTCTGACGGTGTGATAACCTTGGATAAAAATATCACGGTATTGTGATTACTGCTCTAAAATATATTATTTTTAAATGTCTGGGTAAAAAAACTCAAACTTTTTTCCCATTGAATACAATATATTTTATTTTTTGACAGATGTATAGTATTTTGGAGCAGTAAACATGTTAGGCTAAATAAGTACAATTAATCATTGACTTCTGCTGTCTTCATTAGTTTCAAAAACACAGATTTCTTTACAATTTAATACGGCATCTTTGGATGTTTTTTTTGGTGGAGATGCTGTTGTCCTAAAACACTAAAATAAAATGATTAAAAAAGAGAATAAAATGATACCTTAGGAACAGTATTACAGACAATTTTTAGCGGTATGAAAACCTTGACTTTTCCAAACCACGGTATACCTTGAAAACGGTTATCGTCCCATGCCTATTGGTCAGTTGATATTTCTGTGTGAAGTTTGCATGTTCTCCCCGTGTTCGTGTGGAATTGCTCCGGTTTCCCCCACAAGTCCAAAGACATGCGGTACAGGTGAATTGGGTAAGCTAAATTGTCCGTAGTTTTTGTATGTGACTGAGTGTATATGGGTGTTTCCCAGTGATGGGTTGCAGCTGGAAGGGCATCCGCTGTATAAAACATGCTGGATAAGTTGGCGATTCATTCCGACCCCTGATTAATAAAAGGACTAAGCTGAAAAAAAAATGAATTAATATTTTCTTACCATCAAATTTATACAATTATGTAGTAAATAAAAAATAATAAAAAAAGAAAATAGTAAGGAAGTTTAAAAATGGATAATACCTCTAATTATAATAATTACAAGAATAAAAGTGTAGATTATTTCAGTAAGGCACATGAGTTTAGTTGATTAACTATTTCCTATGTTGTGGATGGCGTACACTATTGACTCTGAGTCATGTAGATTAAAATGTTTCATACATTTAAAATTGGGGAAAATATTGCTCTTGTGTATTTAAGGGCAGAAGTATGTCTCATCCTCTATTTGATTTGTGTCACTGTTTTCACAAATTCTATGTTCTTTAGGAGCCCAGAATTTATGTCTCCCTCTTCTATTTTAAGTCATGATCACTGAGGAGATATTTAGAAAGAATTTGTTTTTCTTTTAATAATCGATGATAAGGCAGAATAACATAGAATTTTAGTTTAGAGGTAAAATTATATTATATTTTATAATTATATTTAAAAAAAAATTGTCAACGTGTTTGTGAAGGTTTGATTGGGGATGGCCTCTTTTTACTCTCTTTCTCTCTCTGCCACTCACCGAGCCACACTCTCATTCAGACTGCCTGAAATGATTTTTTTTGTTGGCTCATTTTACATTTCAAGAACAAGACATGTTAGACACCTTGAAACTCAAACTGTTTGTGCTTGAAAACTAAAATGAAAGTGAACGGGAAGAAATTGCTAGCAGTCATTTAAACAGGGTTCCTATTGGTCCTTGAAATTCTAAAGTTTGTGAATGTGAACAAAAAATTTAATTCAAGGCCCTGGATTTTTTTTTTAAATAAGCATGCACGGACACACAAACAGATCTTTGAATAAGTTTATTTTGTTTAAGAAGTTTTCTTAAAAGAATCCATTTGATCCATTTTATGCATACTAGCTTGCTTAAGTAAGCTACACACAATTAAACATTACGTTAAGTGTTTCCCGCATGAGTTACTTTGTGTTGTACATTGCCATGATGTTCATGAACATAATAAGCTACTGCTAATAGTACCTTGTTTCACAAGCAAACAAAATGAAAATTCTGCACAAATATTTTATTTAATGTAATGTTGAATTGCTTTACTTTAGGAGATCATGTAAAACCATGAGATAAGAAAAATGTATATAAGCAAATTTATTTATCTTCAAACTTCAGGTTATATGAGCCTAAGCTCTTCTCAATAAAATCCATACAAAAGTTAAGATCAGACTAATTAGAATACAGTATATAGAATACAATGTTTTTCAGCTTTATGCTAAACACAAAGCAGATCTCTGTCATATAACATGACGTAACCCTGCTCTCACTTGAACTTGATGTTTCCACATTAAGCCCTTGAATTTGAGGGTGTTGGACCTGGAATTTTTTTTCTTCACATTTTGGACAGTCGTTTCTTCTTTTATACTAAAATTGTAATTAAGTATCGTGATTTTTTTTTAATGTGTTTGAAATGCAATTTTGCATAATTGATTAAAATTGTTACATGGCTGAAATGTACGAAACAAAAAAACTTTAATTTTAGTCCTTCATTCTTTTTTTCTTTTTTTTTTTTCATCTGTGCCAGTGAAAATTTTGCCTGGGCTGATGAAAATGGCAAATAAAAATCATTATTGAGCCATGGTTGTGGTTTTGTCTCTGACTAATAAAATAAATCCTAATGACCAAATTTTAAATTAATGTTCCAGCACACATGAATTACATAACCATGTATCTGTCCACAGGCATGTTATGGTATACTGAAGGTCCCTGAGGGCAGCTGGCTTTGCCGTACCTGTGCGCTGGGTATTTTTCCCAAATGCCACCTGTGCCCTAAAAAAGGCGGAGCCATGAAACCCACCCGCAGTGGCACCAAGTGGGTCCATGTCAGCTGTGCCCTCTGGATACCTGAAGTAAGGATGCACACACAAATGAAGACTTATGTAAAGTGATTCATTTAATGACGCAGAAGAGCAGAATGTGTGCTAAGACTGGGCTTTGTTGTGTTCTCTTTATCTCTAGGTAAGCATTGGTAACCCTGAGAAGATGGAGCCTATCACTAATGTGTCTCATATACCCAGCAACAGATGGGCTCTAATATGCTGCCTGTGTAAAGAGAAAACAGGAGCTTGTATTCAGGTACACAGTGCTGATGTTTATCTCTTATGTTATTGATACAGATATGAAGAATCTTACAGAAGGTCCAGTGTGTATTTTAAATCTAAATCATTTTTTTAACGGAGCTCTGGAATAAATAATTAAATTCTAAACTACTTTTGAACTGTTATTTTATAGACAACATTTCACTATTTTACAATTTGTACAGTACTTGTGATGAAATAAGGATAAAATAAGCAGGGTAAGCTGACTTTAAAACATTTAAAAATCGCACTGACCCCAAACTTTTGACTGGTAGTGTACATTTCAAGTGAGATTATTTATATATCTTGATATGGAGTGAGATATTGAGCATTACTCTTCTTCATCTTCGTCTTCTTCCTCTTATTCTTCTTTTTCTTCTTCTTCTTATTATTATTACTATTATTATTTCAAAAATTGTATTTGTTAATATTTTGATTTAGCTTTTTTCATTTTTATTTCACGTTGTGTAGTTTTTTCAGTCTTTGTTTTAGTAATATTATTTCAAACTACATTCATTTGTCATGCTTTTTTTCCATGTTCTTACAAAGGCAGTATTTTTATTTTTGTCATCTAATGTTTTGTGTTTTTAAAGTATAATTTCAAATAATTATTTATTTAATAGTTGTTTTAAGATTAGAAAAAATGATGGGTTCTGCAGTGTCTTTGGTGCCTCAATTTTGTCAAATTTAATATTATACAGTAAGTTGTGCTTTTCAGAATAGTAAAGTTGCAATAGTAATACATAAAACGATTAAGACATTAAGAAATAATCACTTAATTGTTTTTCTGTGTTTAAAAAAAAAGGATTTCTAAAAATGTTTATTAGGTTTTCAAATTGAATTATTGTAATGTTTTTAAGTTTCTCATTATAATTAATTTGTATAAATATTAAAACAGGAAAAAATGAAATAAAACAACAAATAATACTGTAGGCAGCAGTTTGGGTTAAATGTAACATTTTATCATAATGTATCATGAATCAGAAAAGATATTTCCAGCTTCACATTTCTCCATCCTCTGTGGTCTAATCCTGACATCTGTTTTTTTTCCAAATTCCCCTAGTGTTCTGCCAAAAGTTGCCGTGTGGCGTTCCATGTGACCTGTGGTCTGCATTGTGGGCTGAAGATGAACACGATCCTCACAGAGGCGGATGAAGTCAAGTTCAAGTCATTTTGTCCCAAGCACTCTGGCCTGGACTGGAACGAGGAAGAGGGCGATGATGACAGACCAGTGAAGGTCCCGACCAGGGAAGACAGAAGCAGAAATAGAGGAATAGACTTCTCAACTTCTTCCCAAACCAGACTCTCACAGAACCCAGAGGAGACCAGACTCAGTGAGCGAAAGCTTCGAGTCCAGCAGCTCGAGGACGAGTTCTATCGCTTTGTTGCTGCTGATGAAGTTGCCGAACATCTGCAGCTTCCTCTTGAGATGGTCGATTTCTTGTTTCAATACTGGAAGTTGAAAAGGAAAGTGAACTTCAACCAGCCTCTCATCATGCCGAAGAAAGAGGAGGAAGACAGTCTTGCCCGGCGAGAACAGGAAGTGCTTTTAAGGCGTCTTCGGCTCTTCACACATTTGCGACAGGATCTGGAGAGGGTAAGTTTCGCAAAGCCCTTCTGTTGTCACTTTACCTCACATTATGGCTTTTTTATCACTCTGAAATAAGGTTAGATGATGCTGGAATTCAGTACCAATCGATACTGAAATTTTTAAAACATCTGTTTCTTGCCAACATTTGAGGGCTATTGGGCATGTTCTTGAACACCGCTGATTTGCTGTTGTGTTCACATGCTCAACAGAAATGACTGTGATTAGCCGTGAAGGTAATCAGTTTACTGCCGCATTTTTCAAACAGTATCGATTGGTATCAAATTCCAGTATCGTGACAACACTACTCTGAATGCAACAGCCAATCACAGTTTAGGACCGGCAGGTTATCAGTTATCCAATCACAAGTGATCAGCTGAGATGCGTCACTGTTTTTATCAGATACCACTAACTTGCATCTCTTTTGAAAACTTGTGTTGGGGTTTCATCGAGACCCTTCAGTCCTAAGTCGTGCTCTGCATCACTTTCACAGCATTCAGTGCCACATACAAATACTTCTGAATGAAGAAATGATGTAACATGACTTACAAATGAGAGGGAAAGCAAATGAATGAATAGAATGAGGATGACAACTAAAGATTTGATTATAATTTGTGTGTTTTGGTACAGTGAAGCAAAGTATGAACACATGTTTGAGTCAGTGGGCACTGGGTAGGTGGTCTTTTGTGACTGTTTGAATGCATCTGACCACATGTGCATTCATGTTATTAAAGTAATTTAGACCTAATTGTTACTGCTATGTCTGGAACTGGTAGAAATTGACAAGTACAAACTGCTTTGGACCCTGTTAATCCTTTAGTTTAGCACTGTCTACTTGTGATCATAATTACCAGAATTGTGCTTTATGTCTTCCTACTTTGAAACGTATTCCTTGAAAGCACAGCATACTTTAGCTTTTGGATGCAGACATTACTTTTTTGTTTTAGTTTGAAAGCAGCCATTATCTTGTCACCAACCAAGATTCCCAACTTCACTCATTATTCACTCGCTTTTCTGTTCTGTTCTTAAGTAGAAATGGTGCCGGTAGTTTGTTTACACCTAAGAATTGCAAAAACAACAATGTGCACTTTCTGTATCTGGATCATGCACTTAACTGAAAAATCAAAATGTGCAATATTTAAAACTACACTGTCACTAACTATAACTTTAAAAATAGTATACACTATTGATGTGTATAGTGCATCACTGGGATCTTTTTTCTCTCAATATTGTTGCTTAGTCAGTGTATTATATCGGTGTTATCAGTTACTTTTAACATAATTTCTTTCCCTGTTTCATTCTGTCATGCCACAGTCATTATTACATCAGTATTTTTGCCATTAGACCATAAAATTTGTTTTTAGGCCTAAGACCAAAACACACACCTGTACAAACGTGTGATACATTTATAACTCTCATTCTCAAATCATTATTTTTTTCATTGAATGTAAGTCTGTGCATATGTTTGACACAGTAGAAACTTCTAAAATACATAATCTATTTGAACCCGTCTAGATTCTTTTTCACATGTTGAAAATAGATAGTCAACTTATTTACCTTGCTTGATGTACAATAACAAATCTCATTGGTTCTTACATGCCAAAATATACATTGCAATGCTATAACACATGCTATAACACATGCTATGCTATAACACATGCTATCTCACATGCTATAACAATATACATTGCAATACTTCTCCTTACGCATTCGTACACAGCACCTTATTGCAATATATCATGCAATACTTCTTACGCATCTGTACACAGCACCTTATAACAACATACAATGCAATACTTACGCTTTTGCACACAGCACCTTATAAACTGTATATTTATAACAATCTGCACATACATTTCAACATCCAGATCGTTGGACTGCATCTCTGTTTAATGTCTATCGTCTTCTTTTATTATATTTATTCTGTGTTGTCACTTGTCACTTTATGTACACTGGAAGCTTCTGTAGCCAAAGCAAATTCCTTGTGTGTGTGAAGCACACTTGGCAATAAAACTGATTCTGATTCTGAAAAAGAGTGATAGCATAGTGGTGCCTTTCAAAAGCTTTTTTTGTAGATTTTTGTATGTCTCATCCACATATATGTGTGTTCAGGTGCGTAATTTGACGTATATGGTCAGCCGACGGGAGAGGATTAAACGGACCTTGTGCCGAGTGCAGGAGCAGATCTTTCATCACCACGTCAGGCTGCTGGAGCAGGGCCGCGTCACTGGTTAGTATTAGTACTGCTCGTATGAAGAGTACTGAAGCCAGGGGTGTCAAGCTCATTTCTGGACGGCGACAGCTCTGCAGATTTTAGCTCCAACCACCTCCAACTCCCACCTGCTTAATAGTTTCTAGTAGTCATGAACACCTTGATTAGTTGGATCAGGTGTTTTTGATTAGGGTTGGAACAAAACTCTGCAGAGCTGCGGTTCTCTAGGAATCGAGTTTGAGACCTGTGATTTAAGCCATTTTACGTGTTTGACCTTTTCTGTTTTCTGTCTTGGTCAGGCATATCCTCTACTAGACGTTTGGAGGAGGCTATGTTTTATTTCCGGACGACGCCACCTGTGCCAGCATCTCCTCAGCCTCTGAAGGGTCACTGTGGGCAGAACAGCACACTGAGCTCCACCGAGAAGGGAAGCAACTCTTACAGATCCTCAAAGCATATCGAAGCAGACAAGCCTGCAAAGATGCTCATGGACGGCGTTCCCAGTTCTGGAGACTCCGTGAGAAACGAGACGCCGATCTCTGCTTCATCGAGACATTCTGAGGGCAGAACAAGGAGCAGCGATTCTCACAGAAAAGAGGAGGAGAGCGAGCGCCCTCCGGAGGACAGGAGGAGAAAGAGCAAGCCGTGGGACCAGGTGTCCATTAAAGACAAACTGAGGCATGCGAAGTCTATGGAGGACACGCTGAGCAGTGAGACTGAGCTCGACACCATGGATGACAGATTGCTGCTGTCTCACAGCACGGCTAATTCTGTAGCTACCGCTCCAAACACGTACAACGGATCGTCGAGGAAGACAAACGCAAGCCATCAGGGAAAACTAGTGCCAAATGGAACATCTGGGCGGCATCTGAAAAACTGGGGCAGTTTCCGGATCCCCAAACGCAGTGAGAGAACATCAGCGGGGAGACAGACAGACAGGCAGGACGCAAACAACACTGCAGACCAAAACTCTTCCTTAACTTTTAGCACAAGCCCCGCCCCCTCCTCTCCGCAAATCAGGACCCGGCTGCGGACAGGAAGTGAGAATCGACGCCATCTGGAGGAGTCTGATCTCAGCCAATCAGAGCAGGGCAAGAGGTGTCACACCCAGAGACTTCCGAGCCCCATGACTAGACGATACGGTTCAGACGTGATCCAACGTGGAGTTCTCGCATCTTGAAATGTCCAAATATTATTATTATTATTATTATTTTCCCTCCTGATTTGCTCTTCAAAGAAAGGTGAACAGGTGATCGATATTTATTTTTCTAGTCTGTAATTTTCTGCTGAAAATATTTTTTTGTGTGTATGTTAAAACATACGTGGAGAGGTTCCGATGACCAAACGATTGGCTGACGAAGACAAATATCTTCTTAATAATCGATGAATGAAACTATAAATCAGGTGAAAATGAGCTGGCGGAGTTTCGAGATGAGTTATGAGCACTTCTGAGGGTGTTACCAGCGTGAAATGAAGCCAGTGCAGCCCAGCTGTCTTAAGTCCCACACAAAAACTGCACTTAACTGAGCACTTAAAAAAAAACAACAACATATTTGACCACAACAGACGAAGCGGTGTCCAAAATTTAGGAAAGACTTTTTAATTTATTTTTCAGTATTCTGCTAACTTAAAAGGCCATCATGTGTTGTGTGTATGTGACATGTGCCATATTTCTGTTGTGGCACCTTTTCCTTCTCAGGTAAAATCTGCTTATATTTGTACTTAATTTATAGTGTTATGTCTCTTTTTTTTTTCCTCCAAACTGAGTGTGTAACAGGTTAATGCCTTACCTGTACTCTCTTTGGTCTCGAAGAAATTCCTTTCCAGATAAATACAAATAAATAATACAAAAAAAAACAATGTTCATTTAACCATATTCTTCAGCAATAGATGGACACTGTAGGTCTGGACAGATTCACACTCAGTATGATGAATTTATGACGCATACGATGTATATCATTTGCAGCTCTGTTCAGGAAGGCTTTTAACAATCATTTACTTCCAGTATCCATTACTTTGCACTTGATATTAAACAATAACAGAAGACACTATCATAGCTCTAATGAAAACACTGTTGTGTTGAAAGGACTGATCTTCTTGACATGGTTGCCTTGGAGTAGTACGCAAAATATGTGTTCTTGCATCTTTTTCTTTATAGCTGTAAATGTCTCCTCATGCAAAATGTGAGTTGATCTCCTTCAGAAAAAAAAAAGTTTATCTTGTGCCTGTTTTTGTTGAGATGTTGCACTAGAACATTAGCCAGAGAGCTTGGTATAACTGTGTTCACCGACAAAAAAAAAAGTTTCTACATGTTTATATAATCAAGCGCTGCTGTAATTTTCTTCTTTCTTTTCTTTTATTCTTATGCAATACTTTAGTTTTGTTGCAGATTGTGAATAAATTTTCTTGAGGTTACTTGAGGAGATGAAGTGTGGCTCACTGGAAACTTTTCTGCATTTCTCTGCATTCAGACACTGGAGAAAAATATCACATTGTCTTCAGCGATTAAATATAGAAGCCTTTTGTTATAAATCAATTGCTAACTAAATCTTTCATGTAGTATTAGCATTGCATTTGGGTTTGCTTACTATGACCAATAATGTATATATATCTTCATTTCAAAATATTTATTAAGCCTAAACTGTTAATGCATCTTTAAAACATATAATGGTTCCCATTCATTTCAGATCTGACAACAACTCGACGATTAATAAATAAGATTACCTTGAAAGATTCACTGATAGAATCTTTCTTCAAAAAAACTGTTCAAAGTGCAAAACTCCATCGTCATCTACGTGGAAACTACAAAACATTAAAAAGCACATATATATTCAGTCTGTTTGGCGTGTAATAGTAGTTGACATCCAAAAACAATGGCAGATTTTAGGACCGCAAGTGTGTACTTTCTGTCTTACACAAAGTTACATCGCCACCTGCTGGCCATATATATATATATATATA
>CAIGQQ010033238.1:322409-353124 GCA_903798035.1 Danio albolineatus
ATAGTTGGTAAATTCAGCATGATAATGTTTGAACAATCTTTTATGGGAGTCTTTACTACTAGAGTGCAAATGTCACATTAATTAATACAGCAGTTAAACTCGCAGGGCATCCTTAAAACTCGCTAATAGATTTCTAGCTCAGTTTTTAATGAACGTTTTCAGCTCAAGGCGATAAAATCTTTTAGCCTACATTTCCTCACCAAATCCAGTGCTAAAAATAAAACCTTAATCATGTCAAGCGGTAGGTGTTGTAGTTTTCCTCAGGTTCTTCATAAATACGCTCTTTTAAAGTGGACTTTCCTCAAAGTTCCATGAGATCCTAAACAGGGATGGCAGGAGTTAAATCTTGCCTTAGGTCCTTTGTTCATGTTGGTGTGTTATCTTTAAATGTGTGGGACTAGGGAACGTCTGCTATGTGTTATCAATTGATGGCATGTCGTGTATCGTCACAATGGTCGAGCCGCTGTTGGTACTGAAATGCTCTCCATTACTGTGGTCTATGTTTCCCAGGTCGACACGAGGGATTCGGAAGCCATTTTCAGAGGGTGCGTTTGACTGAATGAAGCTTCCAGAAACTGAGCTGGTGCCCACGTTGCTCATGGCCAGGTTTGTATTTGTGGTGGTTGAAGACACTTTCTTTCTTGGTTTGCTGGAGCCTCCTGACAGCATCCTTTTCGCATGAGTCCTCCTGGAAGATGGATGATATATAGTTAAAAATTTTTTTTAAATGAATTAGATTATATTTTGAGGCTGAAATTGAAGATTTCAGTTGTATCAATATTGGATGTGAGCGATTCCAGCATTATGGATGTGAAATTTGCAGTAAAATCTCAAAACCTAAATTCACAGAGAAAGTATGTGTTAACGGATGACACGGTGGCTAAGTGGGTAGCACTGTCACCTCACAGCAAGAAGGTCGCTAGTTCGAGTCCCACCTGAGTCATTTGGCATTTCTGTGTGGAGTTTGCATATTTTTCCCCCCTTGTGTTTGCCTGGGTTTCCTCCGGGTGCTCCGCTTTCCCCCACAGTCCAAAGACATGTGGTGTAGGTAAATAAACTAAATTGGCCGTAGTGTATGAGTGCGTGTGTGAATGAGAGTGTATGGGTGTTTCCCAGCACTGGATTGCAGCTGGAAGGACATACATTGTGTAAAACATATGCTGGAAAAGTTGGTGGTTCATTCCGATGTGGCGATCCCTGATGAATAAAGGGACAAGGCCGAAGGAAAATTAATGAATGAGTATATGTTAAAAATATACTGAAACTGTTTATATTTTCCAGAAAAATATCAACTAATAACCTTTTTTTTTAGATTTAAAATGAAAAAAAAATAGGCATGTGTTATGGAAAAGTTTACAGTATACAGTACAACATTCATTCATTCATTCATTCATTTTCTTTTCGGCTTAGTCCCTTTATTAATCCGGGGTCGCCACAGCGGAATGAATCGCCAACTTATCCAGCATTTGTTTTACGCAGCGGATGCCCTTCCAGCCACAACCCATCTCTGGGAAACACATCCATACATTCTCATTCACACACATACACTACGGACAATTTAGCTCACCCAATTCACCTGTACCGCATGTCTTTGGACTGTGGGGGAAACCGGAGCACCCGGAGGAAACCCACGCAACCACGGGGAGAACATGCAAACTCCACACAGAAATGCCAACTGGCCCAGCCGGGGATTGAACCAGCGACCTTCTTGCTGTGAGGCGAACGTGCTACCCACTAGGCCACCGTGGCGCCCCACAGTACAACATACTTTGTAGAAATTCAGTGAAATAAACTGCACAACCCGACAGAAATAATGCTAATCAAAAGGATAAGTGTTGGCTGACTATAGAACAATAATTCATTCATTCATTTTCATCTGGAAATCGATGCGTTCCCAGGCCAGCTGAGAGACATGTCTTCTAGCATGTCCTGAGTCTTCCCTGAGCCCTTTTCCCGGTGGGACATGTCTTGAACACCTCCCTTTGTCCAGTAGACATCTGAAACGGATGCCCGAGCCACCTTGGCTGACTTCTCTCGATGTTGAGGAGCAGCGGCTCTACTCTGAGCTCCTCTCGGGTGACAGAGCTCCTCCTCACCCTATCTATAGGGTTTCAGACACTTGTATCCGAAATCTTGTCCTTTTGGTGATGACCCAAAGCTCATGACCATAGGTGAGAGTAGGAATGCAGGCTGACCAGTAAATAGAGAGCTTTGCCTTTTTCTTTTTTCATTAATTCGTTCATTTTCTTTTCGGCTTAGTCCCTTTATTAATCTGGGGTCGCCACAGCGGAATGAACCGCCAACTTATCCAGCATTTGTTTTACGCAGTGGATGCCCTTCCAGCCACAACCCATCTCTGGGAAACATTCATACATTCTCATTCACGAACCAGCGACCTTCTTGCTGTGAGACAATTGTGCTACCCACTGGGCCACCGTGGCACCCCTTTTTTTTTTTAAAGAACAAAAATGATTGATTTTGTTTTACATTTTTGCATTTATGAGGAAAAAGTGTTGTTATGGATGTGACCCCTCTCCTTTATGGATGTGACTTTAGTAAATCAAATATAATTGTTTGAAAAGATTATTTTTATAGTACAGTGAAATTATAAATAAAACAATACATATATATAATTAAACAAGCTTACAAAAACGTAGAAAGGGTTTGGCTATTTTGGTAAAAACTGCATGATCCCCTTCAGTACCCCATTGCATAATTTAAAGTTACAATATATAAATCCACTTAAAGCATTTAAAATGACATTTAAAAGTGTTTTTTTAGTTTTTGAATTTTTGGTTTTGTTCAATAAAGTAAATAAAGTAACACACTGAATAATACAGTACATGTTAAAGTAAGGGCCTCACGGTGGCGCAGTGGGTAGCACAATCGACTCACAGCAAGAAGGTCGCTGGTTCGAATCTCGGCTGGGTCAGTTGGCATTTCTGTGTGGAGTTTGCATGTTCTCCCCGTGTTGGCGTGGGTTTCCTCCGGGTGCTCCGGTTTCCCCCACATGCGCTATAGGTGAATTGGGTAAGTTTAATTGATCCTAGTGTATGTGTCTGAATGAGTGTGTGTGGATGTTTCCCAGAGATGTGTTGCAGCTGGAAGCGCATCCGCTGTGTCAAATACATGCTGAATAAGTTGACGGTTCATTCCGCTGTGGTAACCCCTGAATTAATAAAGGGACTAGGCCAACAAGAAAATGAATGAATGAATTAACGTTAAAGTAAAATACTGAAACAATATTTTCTTCTAAAATGTACTTTAATAGTATTTTTCATAAGCAACTTCAAAATACATATAAACATTTAACCCTTTAACTTCGCATCACAACTGCCTGGTTTTCATTAAAATAAGAACATGATTTAATCAAAGAAAATGGTCAAAAACAAATCCAGAGCAAGATTAAAGGGTTAAAATGGAGAAATTCATTCCCTATTTATTCTGCTGACCATAATAATAGAAATAAAATAACTTGCTTATGTATGTTGGTCAGATTTTACCACTGATGCCTCTCTAAAATCACAAACCATATAAATCACAGCACAACAGAAACAGATCTGACATCTTTTATAATCTGATCCTATGAGCTCTGAGAACATTTCTAAGTGTGCTCAAGTGCGTTCGGATGAATAGGTCTCCAATCTATATTTAGCATCTTTACATGTCCTGTCTAAAATTGTCCTGCTATTGTGAACAGATAGAAAAGGTGTTCACTGCGTGGTATGTTACTCATTCATTATGCTTGCATCGAAATGTTGCCTTACCTGTTGTACGTCTTGAGGACTATGAGCAAAAATGTGAGTATGATGATTATACCAATGACGATGACAGCTATCATGGCTCCTGAGCCTGTGAACAACAGAGGATGTTGCATTAGAAATATTGTGAATATTAAGAGTGGACTTTATCTTGTCTAATCTTTCATTCAGTCACTCATTCATATCAGTTAATCACAAATACATAAATATTAATAAAGCCAAAATCCCCCCACCCACTGATTCCCCCCGCCACCAAAAAAACTAAATATTTGAAAGGCAAATATCTGTTTTAAACAACCAAAAAAATACAGGTATATTCAAAGAAGTTCACGAATTAGATCACAAAATGAGAGAAATTACAGTTTATACAATTCAGAATTGAATGTGAATTATTTCAAATACGTTGTAGAACAAGTTACAGGAAATGAGACGCTCACAATGTTCAAATGCTTCTTGACGTCTCACTCCCACACAACGTCAACATTGTGTGCGACAGCGCAAGAGCCCATTTACACATTTTTTACACCAGTTAAAAAACGCAGGACGCAGATCAGTACGCTGTTAAAAAGTGTCATTTAAACAGTAAAATCTGTAAAAATGCTACGGTGAAAATCTGTAACCTGTTTAACAGTAAGATATATTAATTTATATACAGTGAATAATCATAAATTCATTTTTCCAGAATTTTCCTGCATGAAAATTTGGAAATGTATTTTATGTTCCTACTATATCTTTAATGGGTAAATTCAAGCAATCACAGCTCACAGTTTTTACTTTGAGTTTTTCCATTTTTCAGACTCAAATGTCCTTTATCCAGCTTGTCCACAGGCTGAAAGTCTGATGCATATGGAACGCAAAACATTTCAAACATTTAAAAATCGTACTGAACGGAAACTTTTGACCGGTACTATATAAAGTTGAAGTCAGAATTATTAGCCCCCCTGAATTATTAGCCCCCCTTCATGTTTTCTCCTCAATTTCTGTTTAACGCAAAGGAGATTTTTTCAACACATTTCTAAACGCAATAGATTTAATAACCCATAATAACTGATTACTTTTAGCTTTGCCATGATGAAAGTACAGAATATTTTACTACATATTTTTCAAGACACTAGTATTCAGCTTAAAGGGCAAAACACTTCAGAATTAGGCAGGATTTATGTGAGGCTTGTGTTATTGGTTGATTTACATGTCACTCAGATAGCTTCTGAGCACTCATTGGCCAAGACTGCCATGCTGATCCAGATCTTCTGAAAGCAAAAAGGGCACTTTGGAGTAAAAGCAATCACGGCCACCATATTGAAGGCTCATCAATGTGCTCAAAACTGCATGGCCACTTTTAAGGGCTCTTTGGAAACAAGGTTTTGGAAAGGGTACAACTGCTAGACACTTCGGGCAGCCATGGTCCTTTGTGGAGGGAAGCTGTTGGGTGTCACACATTGCATTCCATTCTGAAGGGTTCGACCCTATTTCCTAATCCCTTTGAAGCTGTCACTCTGAAGGGTAAACCCTTCGAAGGATTGGGCCATAGGAATTGGGCCATTAGCATTATTAAAAGTACATACTAAGTGACTGATTTTGTTGGTTCACGTTGAGTTTATATCTCTAACATTAATGTATAAACTATATGTTTACAAGTGATTTTATTTTCAACATCAGCTGGCACTTTCAGTATGGCAATAAATATCACACAAACTGGTATTCAACCTGACCCTAAGCTAACCATAAAGCTGCGGTCAGTCACACTGCACTTTTTGCCTCATAGACTTCCTATGCTTGTGAATGCAGCAGACCAGAAATGCAAGCTCGTGTGGAAAGTTTCGCATGTTGCTGCATTGCAAAGTTAAAGCTTGGTGAACTCTGACCTGCGAAATCGCATCACGTGATTGCATGAGACCAATAGAAGATTAAAACATGACCTCTCTGTGCAGAAATGTTAAATATTTAAATATATTTTTAAACGTCTAATCATCTTGTTTGATCCTGCCCCTTTTTGCAAGCTAATACTCTAGTGTGACCTTTTTTTTAACACTGAATAAAACGCACAATCAAACCTAAGATTGTCAGTAGTTTATGCTGTTGTTTCAGCCGTGATGCAGCAGAAATATAAACTATTTGTAAAATAAACACTTCAAGTATTACAGTCGAGGATTGATTAGGACAAATATTCCAATTACAGTTTTTCTCCATTGGTTTGGCTCATTTCTTGAAATAGAAATTACATTCTCAAAACAACATGGACAAACCTCGAAACCACTTGGCAATTGTTCACAACAGTATAGCATTTCTCATTCATTTAATCAAATTGCAAATGTCTAAGTACATCTTAGCAAATGATTAAGTACAGATAGCCGACATTTAGCACAATTTCCAAGGGAATAGATCTTGTTGATCTAAACTGACTGTTAATTCTCAGTCTAATGGTTGTTCTCTCCAAAATGTGTCAGCGTCATTTCATTGTATCTGTCATTACATGCACAATAGTCTGTTCAATTGTCAAAATTAGTCAAGACCATGATACCATGAAAACCATACAGTAGGTAAATCCTTGGAACATTTGATTACAATTTATTACAGCAATCGACAGCGAAGGGACAAAGATGTGGCAGTAATATTATTGGCCATCAGGCCACAGTGAATGTCTCAGGCCAAAGATGGCGTAATATAACTATGGTGCAATATAACTATGTGTGCTGCCATATCTGAGAATGGTGTGGCCACTCACATCCCCAGTCCGGGCCTATACAATGCACAGAAGCTCCTCATCTTCGTGGACCGCCTTCATTTTGAGTTGATCCCTGAAAACGAGAGAGGTCTCGTGGCGCCTCACCTACCACAATTTGTGAAGAACTGTTATCAATCTCCAGCTTTATTTATAGCACTTTAGTTTTTTGTTTGTGTGTTTATATTACAGTTTATTATGCTGTATACGGTTTCTTTTTGCTCTGATATATGGAAGTTACTTTGTGTGTGGTTGATCATTACAATAAAAAAAGGAATTACCATTTCCTTGGCAGTATGAGTGCAATGTGTGAAGTCAAACCTTGGAGGCTACTCTTGCCCTAAAATCCTATTTTTATTTATTTATTTATTTTTTCAGTTTTATACACAATTGTATTCTGTTAGCTAGACAAAAACAGTACAGTAACCATTGTCACTGAATGACTGGGCTAAGACTGTAAGGTGGACATGACGGATATTTTAGTGGTCCTTTGCCATAGTGACAAAACATGTAAACATTTTGACTTGCAGTGCTTACACAACGCCAAAGGGACGAAGAGTTTTGGGGGCACTGACTGTTTAAATGAGAAGGAAATTTAGTTTTGACACGTGAGTGAACTGTTTTGGGAAAGGTATGAGCTGTTGCAGGTGAACCATGGTATTGTGCTGAGCCATCCACATTATTCTGGCAAAAGCACCATACGTGTTGATAATGTCCGCTTTGTTTCAAGAAATGAGCCAAAGCAATTGAGAAGGATATTTGCCATTGTTGTGGCCCTGACTTTTTATATGGGAAAGGAATTTAGTTTTGATGCATGAGTGAACTGTTTTTATAAAGAAGCAAGATTTTGCAAGTAAGCTATAGTGTTGTGCTAAACTGTAACACTGTTTTGTCAAATGATCTTAGAATTTTGAGAATGTAATTTCTGTTTGAAGAAATGAGCCAAACCAATGGAGAAAAACTGTAACACAGACAAAAATATGCTGTCCCGGGATAGAGCCCTGAGCTCATAAGATAACGGGCTCCTTCCCATTTGCAAGGCAAGAGGGGAGTTTGAACTCAGGTAGATCTCGAGAACCCCCCTCTGATAAGCCAAAAAGCAATGGGAATTAAGGATTGGTATGAGGATATGTTGCTGATTAAAGCTTGTTTATGGTGCCGATTTGGTTTAGTCAATGACTTATATTGCATGTCTTTGAACTGTAGGAGGAAACCGTAGAGCCCGGGGGAAACCCACGCGAGCACGGGGAGAACATGAACTCCACACAGAAATGTCAACTGGCCGGGTGAAGACTCGAATAAGAATCATTCTTGCTGTGAGGCAACAGTGCTAACCACTGGGCCATCATGCCGCCCTATAGAGAAAAAAGTGGGGAGAAGGGGGGATTCTTCAAGACGAAGATGACTAAGGTAAGGCACTTTGGTTATTTATAATAAGTTAAGAATCATTTGATTGGGTGAATCATACATTAGCTAATGCGGGACCAGCCGTGTCAATCATAAGCACGTCATCCTCTCAAAATTAGTTTATAAATAAACTTCAATTATAATGTGTCTTGGTGTTGCATCTCAGATAGTTAGGACACAGTCTAAAAAATGCAAATCTGAGCTGCTTTTAAAGTCCACTTGAATCGAAACTAACTTATCAAAACTAAGCACATTTCGGCCAAGTCGTCAAGCTGAAATCAGATGACTGTCGTTCTATAGCGGAGGTCAGATTTTTTTTGTGTGGATGTGTTTTTTTCAGTTAATTAATTTTAATAATTTTAAGACTAAAAGTGTGCTAGCAAAATAAACATTAGAAATTTTGATTTCATTTAGACTTTATCATATGGAAGAAGCCGTCATGTTTACAACTAACAAAAATGATTATCAGGATCAACTTAATACCGGACAACACTAGTATAGACTCTTCAAAGCATGTTCTATTTCCACATTTGAAATATGTTCACACACTGGATTGTTATTGCAGGGACACCGGTGTTATATTTTCATGACCCTAAACATGACCCTGAACAGAACAAACGTTAACATGTCTGGTTGTTTTTCACGTCAGTCAGATGGCCTCTGGGTGATTCTTGGCCTATGAAAGCTGATATGAAGATTCTTTTAAAACTTGAACTTCATGGCCACTATATACTTACAATTCTGTCATGCATGAGGTGCTGTAAAAGATATAATATGTGAACACAACAAATACGTCCATTAGCTCATGTTTACAAAACAATGGAAAAGACAGAGAAGTGCAGTCATGAGAATGTTTTGTCCATTACACCATTCAAAACTCTCACTCTGAGAGAGACTAAATTAGGGCATGGGGATAAGCCTCTCAGAATGGAACACAGCCAGTGTTTCCTTCATTTAACAATGGATGTTTAGAAGGTGCAGTGTTGGCATAAGAACACAAAATAGATTCCTTGCAATCGATCATTTTCAACACTTTTTAATGAAATTGAATTTGAATTCAAGTTGAATGATTAATTGATGTGATGTGTGTGAACAGATAAAAAATAAACAACGCAGATCAGCTAGTTTTTGGATCTGAAGATGCTAAATTTTTCATAAGGTCCACTACAAGTCTTTTTAACATGGAAAACCAATGGCTGAGAAGAATTGTGTTATAAATGACAGAAAATCTCTTCAGTGGCAGATTTCACGATTTTATATTTCCATGCAAAGATGCGAATTAGACCAAAACAGGGATATCACATAAAATATTTGCAAATAAAGCACTAGGGGAGTCAAAGTGAACAAAATCACCACTTCATGATGAACTGGCATCAAATATCAAAAAGAAAAATGGAATTTGCTGCAGTAGGAGAAGCCACTGTCGGGCTTTTTTCATATATAATAAATTGCTTGCACCTCAGATGTCCAAACAAAATCACAGACTTTTTTGATGTGCATGCTGTAATTTACTCTGTAAATATGTTCATTTGTCCAGCATAGTTTAAGCACATTTTTTTCCTCATCAGAAAAAAGTTTATCCTTCTCAGTTGTGCACAAAATTTATGTGCAAATACTGGCTTTCCATTAAGCATTATGCAAAAAATGGGTAGTGGATTCCAAAACTGCATCTGTTTGACCTTCATGTCAAAAGCAGCACAACCACGTGTAGTGCACAAGCAAGCATCCACTTGTTAAGTTGTGATGTATGAAATACTGTTTCCGGATCCAATCCGCTACTCATTTGAATTGAGAAATTATTCGTTTATGTTCACTTTTTAGTCAAACCACACATTAATGTAAATTTAATCTAAAGTCATAGTGTACACAGTGGTTCCCAAAGTGGGGGTCGGGATCGCATGAGGGGTCGCGGGACAATTACACGGGGTTGTTTGGTGATTTCCAAAAGTCAAATAAATTTTATTTAACTATTAGAATTACCATATTTTATCCATAACCCACAGAGGATAAAAATAATAGTTACATAAAAAAGCAATAACATGTCAAATAAAAAGCCATGCGCCTTTAATTTTTTTGATTTTTATAGGATTGTGTGTTTACATTAGTTTAACAACACAGCATAGTGTCAGCTGCAGCAGATTGATTTTATAGCACCAGTTTAAACTTACTGATATTTTATGGGAATCAAATAAATTCAAAATAAATACAGGCCACAACTGAACATTGAGGATGATCTCTGAGTGGCGTTCTCCAAGTGCTAGAAATATCTCCTGTGCTAGAAATATTGTGCCACCAGTCTCTACAGGTGAGGTTATTATAATAAATTAAACACACTAATAAATGACTACATAACTTATAGTTTATGGTTGTTAGACAGTTGCACTTTCTGTGTTGTCAATATGCTCATG
Organism: Danio albolineatus; assembly: GCA_903798035.1. Taxonomy (NCBI): domain Eukaryota; kingdom Metazoa; phylum Chordata; class Actinopteri; order Cypriniformes; family Danionidae; genus Danio; species Danio albolineatus. Next base: position 332,708 of record CAIGQQ010033238.1, read on the forward strand.
TTTATATAGGCCTATTGTTGTGTGTGCAACATTTGTATATTTGTATAACCACCTCAGAGGAATGTGGGGGGCGCAAATGACTGGCATTGTTATTTCGGGGATTGTGGGCTGAATAGTTTGGGAACTCCTGGTGTACACAACAGTCTCTGGACTAATTGCATCACAGACACCAATATTTTAACAATTTTTAAAAAATGAATCACTTTCTGGTTCGGATATTAGGCATGGATTACGATGGTGATTTTGGAAAGTATTACATCACTTTGTGAATGTTCATTATTACCATTTGATGAGTCTCCCCATACAGTTTGATAGAGCGCTTGAACCCAGAAGCCGCTTCACGTGACATCACACATAACAAGTGGATAGTGTAAAGAGGTTTAAAACAGTGAATCTCAACATTTTTAACAGTTAGTTTAGGGCATCTGTTGGGCCCTGGCCCCTGGTTGAGAACCACTGGCCTAATAGGACTTTATCTTTTTGAAGTGCAGATGCATGTGAAACTTACTCTGTGTGAGGATTTGTTCTTTAGATTTGGTGACGGCTGTGGTGTTTTGTGTTGTGGCCTGGGTCACAGATGTTGTGCTCGCCCTCTGCATCTTTCAATTTGTCCTGAAAAAAGAAGTAAAAGATTAAACACAGCACCACTTTGGTTACTAAAATATAGCATTCCTAAAAGAAAGGAATTACTTTATATTATCATTGTACACAACAACTACAAAATCTCTCAATACTTTCTCCTTGTGTTTTTATCTCTACATATGTTTGCCTTGCTCAAAACAAGATGTTAATTAATCCAAACTGCTGTTTTGGGGACTGTAATTACAATACAATATACATTATGATTAATGAACATCTAATTAACTTAGAGATGAATCAAAATACATTGGCTGAGAGAGCACTAACAAACTGAGAGAACATCCTTATAAATTTGACAAAACATGCGCATGAGCGGGTGGCGCAGTGGCTCAATGCGTAGCCCTGTCACCTTACGGCAAGAAGGTCGCTGGTTTTAGCCTCGGAAGGGATCAGTTAGTTCATTTCTGTGTGGAGTTTGCATGTTCTCCCCATATTCATGTGGGTTTCCTCCGGGTGCTCTGGTCCCCCCCCACCGCCCCAATTCAAAGACGTGGTGTAGGTGAATTGGGTAAGCTAAAATTGTCCATAGTGTATGTGTGTGAATGAGTGTGTATGGGTGTTTCCCAGTGATGGGTTGCAGCGGGAAGGGAATCTGTTGCGTTAAAGACATATGCTTGATAAGTTGGTGGTTCATTCCGCTGGGGCGACCCCTGATTAATAAAGGGACTAATCCGAAAAGAAAATAAATGAATGAATGTGCAGAACACATGCAAATACAGAAACACACCACAAATAATGCAGACTGCAACGGAAATGTGTCAAGGGACCCCAAAAAGTGACAAACACAATTGAGATTTGAGAGTTTTTTGTTTATTTTATCGTGGTTGTACCTGTAGGTTTCTTGTTGTTTCTATATTTTAGCCCTAATATTTTGGTTAAGTGCACAACTAATGTTAAATGACCTACTGATTATAAACAGAAAACTGTCGGGTTTGTCGTTTTTTGGGGTCCCCAGCACATTTCCGACATGGCTTGTGCTATTTGCAGTATGTTTCTGTATTTGCATTTGTTGTGAGAATTTGCGTGCTCATGTATTGTCAAACTGATGAAGATGCTTCTCAGATTGTTAGTGTTTTTTGTACATGCAGGAGCTCTCTGAGACACTGTATTGTAGTCAAAACATATAATTTTATGGCTTATTAGAAGTTCTGCTAATTCTACACAGCACAAATTCAAAGATTCCTCAGACTAGATTTCAGGTATGCAGATACTTGACATAGAGGTTGTGTTTAAATGGTTTAAATTAATCTGCTGAAGAACGTTGGAGAGGTGTATATCATGCTCTCATATATCTGTCAGCAATAAACATCTCACACACTAATCAACTTCCCTCTTTTAAATCACCACATGCCATAATTTCAGCAGTCAAAACACAGCACAATCTGTCCCGCTCCTTTAGTCTTGCATGTTTTTTTCAAAGTACGAATTAGAGTCAAGCTCCGAATAGGAAGAAATTTGATTTATTTCAGGAGCTTGTACTCACTGACCTCTCAGTTTCTGACGTCCTGAACTGCAGCGTCTCACCGCAAACTCAAAATTATACAGCAGCCATTTAATTGAGTGTATAGTGTCCTGGATGATACAGTCAGAGCTGCTTCAAAAGAAAATGGCATTGGCCATAAAGAACTGAAAAAGAGCAAGCGAGCACTTAAATTCAGATCACTCAAGCAAGCACATTTATACGCTTGCTCACTCCTACACGCTCAAACACTTTAAAGCACAGCTGTAGTCTATTCTTCACCTGCAGATTATATTCAAATACACCGGCGACTACAAAACATGCAAAGCCTTCCGTTTCGTAACAGCTATTATGCATCTGACAGCGTGGGCTCTACAGCCCATTGCTCAGTCCAAAACAGTAAAAAAATGTATTCATGGTCTAATGTTGTGTCTTTTTTAACTGTGTTAGATACTTGAGAGAAAAAAAATCAACACCTTTTCAAACAAAGCAGTTCTAGTTACTTAATCCTAACTAATTTCTTTGATCTTTGCCATGATGACAGAACATATTAGTTTGCAAGATGCTAGTATTCAGATTAAAGTGCGTTTTTATGGCATAATTGGGGAAATTAGGGTCGATAAGCAAGATTAGGCAAGTCAAACTCAACAGTAAGTAGGTTTTGTAGCCTACAATCAAAGGGACTACAATCATATTGCCCTCAAACATTTTTATTCATTTAATCATTGTGCCTTTGGCTTAGTCTCTAGTTCAGAGGTCTACACAGCGGAATGAATCGCCAACTATTCCAGCATATGTTTTTTTCAGCCGATGCCCTTCCAGCCGCAACCCAGTATTGGGAAATACACAAATACACACCCACACAAGCTCATTCACACACACACTCATACACTGAGGTCAATTCAGCTTACCCAATTCACCTATAGTGCACGTCTTTGGACTGTGTAGGAAAACAGAGCACCCAGAGGAAACCCACAGAACTCAGGGAGAACATGCAAACTTCACACAGAAATGCCAACTGGCACTCGAAACAGCAACCTTCTTGCTATGAGGCGACGATGCTAATCACTGAGCCACCGTGCTGCCTTAAAAATTGTATGTAAAAAATGTTAAAATGTGAAAAAAAAGCTTTTATCCCAACCAAAGAATTAAGACTTTTACTAGAAGAAAAATATGAATAAATATTACTTGGGAATTATTAGAATCAAAAAGGTAATAATTTGTCTTCAAATTATTATATATGCATATTTATGTATTTGTTAAAGACAAAACACAGTAAGCATTACATTTTAATATTGGTTATTTATTATTTATATGCTGCATAATTTGAAAACATTGTTTGGTAATTTCATAAGGCAGCATTGCATATATTCACTGCATGACATATTACTTATTAACAGATGTCTATCTATTATTAATCATCAGGAAGTGCAAGTGAACAGAATAATCTACAGCAGAAATGAGACTAGAAAATTCAATTTTAATGTCAGTCATCCAATATTTTATTTACTCAGTTGCTAAGCTCATCTTTGTTTTTTTCAGCACAACTTTGTAAAACAGTCTCTTGTGTTCCAGACGGCCCATAATGTCCGAGGTCGGTTCTTATGAGCATCTCTGACAGAAGCAATCAGCGCTGATGGAAAGAAAAATACAGCGCCTGCACCACTGAAGAACAGCAAATAGTTGTAAATTGTGTTGCCAGAGCTACAAGGTGAACCACAGTACATCAGTTCACACCACCATAAAACATGGCATAATACACTCAGAGGCTTCAAGTGTCAGCCTGCGCCACTTGATTTAATTTACAGCCATTTTATACTCTCACAGATGAACAGTTATGACAGAACACGACAAACCTTCAATCCTCACACAGACACATCTCAGCTAAATTCAAGCCAGCAATTTAAGTGGTTAGTTTACCCCCCCCAAATTTTTTATTAATTCCTGACCCTCATGTCGTTCCAAACCCCTGAGGCCTTAAATCAATTTCGAAATACATTTTTTTTTTACATTAAATCTGAGGGCTCCCTCATCCAAACATCAACATGTACAATGTACAGAGTCCAGTAAAACACCAAAAAGATCCTCAAAACAGACTGTATGCCTCTAGTAGTTCAATTGAAATACCTTGAATACTTTTTTTTGCACATAACACAAAAACAATGACTTTATTCAACAGTTTCTTCATCGTGCATGTCTGCCAGCTTTACAGAACTGCTTACTTTTCCTTAAAGCCTGTCCAGATACATATATTAAGTATAATGAATGCTTAGATAAACTTAAAAATAAAAAATATATAAATAAAATAAAATTATAATTGTTGTAATTCCACTTAAGGCGGCATGGTGGCTCAGTTCAAGTCCCGGTGGGCCAATTGGCATTTCTGTGTGGAGTTGTCATGTTCTCACCGTGTTCATGTGGGTTTCCTCTGGGTGTTCCGGTTTCCCCCACAATCCAAATAGATGTGCAATAAGTGAATTGAATAAACTAAATTGTCCATAGTGTATGTGTGTGAATGCGAGGGTTTATTGGTGTTTTCTCAATACTGGGTAGCGGCTGGAAGGTCATTCGCTGTGTAAAGCATATGCTGGAATAGTTGGTGGTTCATTCTGCTGTGGTGACCTCTGAAATAGCAACTAAGTCGTAGGAAAATGAAACAATCTCACGATAGGAAAAATTGTGGCCAATTGTGGCTTGCTTGTTTTGTTTTGATTAACCCATTTTTCCAGGATTTAAATGCAAATGGTAAAGAACAATGGTGTTTCAGGCTCACAATTGACAATATGTCATTTCCATGTACTGAATTCTTATTATTTAGCCATGTCATGGCAGGTATGTCCAGATTTTTATTCTGTGGCTGCTTTAAAATAAAATGAAACAAGCTTTTGCTCAAATGAATGAATGAATGAATGAATGAATGAACGAATGAACGAACAAATAAATAAATAATTAAATAAATAAATAAATAAATAAATAAATAAATAAATAAATAAATTGCACAAAAGCTTATGTTAAGTATTATTGAATGAATATTTAAAAATCAACTGAAAGCTAAAATAAAGCTGTTTTAGTCATTAAGAAAATCACCTTAACTGTCAAGACAATCATACACATTGATATTAACAATAGTATCCAACTCGAGTTCCAAAGATTAAAAACAACAACTGTGCAAAAGCACTCAGTGTGATCTTTCACCTTTCCTAATCTCATTATCTTCACTCTTCAATCATTTGTTGCCAGCTGAAGTGAAGGTGTGGTCATAAATTATTGCAACACGTTTCTGTTCAATCTAACCATTGGCTTATAATTATATATGAATTCATTTTGAATTAACCACTTTGACTGGTTCTGCCTAAAAATGTAACCACCTGATGTCTCAGTTGTCAAAGAATCCACTGTTCTGTTTTTACCTGAGTGAGTTGAACCAAATTTCAAATATGTTTGTTTCTGTCAGTCATTTTGGTGAATCAATCAATTATACATACAATAGAAAGTAAATGTGATCAATTTGGTTTGAGATTACTATACAATATTTAACTAGTAAACAAAATGATCACACAGGTGCACTTTAGTGCACGTCACAGTCTTTCTACACACATCACATCAGTCCTCAGTTCCCCTGACTCAAACAATGGCCCATTCATCACTTTAGGTCACAGGTATGTATGTGCCCGTCTGAAGCCGGATTCCTAAACGTGTCCTGCACTCCTTACAGCAACCTCAAAACACATTGTAGAAAATTTCAGTTAATAAGAACCTTCTGTAGTTCCCTGAATGCTTGGGCACAAAATCAGTGATTGCCATGATAAAGTTTTGTGTGCAAAGTCAGTCTAAGCTTGCATCAAATGCAAGTTAAAAAAAAGGTGCATTTATCGGATTCTTTGAGGATGTACAGAACAGCACATCCTCTTATTCAATATAGAGAACAACAATTTCCTACTCTCATAGTTCCTACCTAACATTATTGGTTCAATATCATGACGCATTAGTCATAAAAACGAAGAAAGAGGAAGATACATACTGAAAACTATTTTATTATCATCTTGTCAGCAAAACCTATTTGATTATTTAACGAATTAAACTTGAATCACATTTCAACTTAATTAGCTATTTTTACGAGATTTAGCCAACATAATCCAAGTTGAAATGACTTGTAAATTTAATTTGATTCAACAAATTGTTTACAGACTTATCAAAAAACCTACTCTTGGTAAATTTCTTTGATTAAAAACAACATCAATAGTGGCCCTAACATAATAGAAGAGGGCAAAGGAATTATTTGAAAATGCTTGTAATTTAATACCACTGTACTTGTTAGCAAACCTCAGAATGAACACCTATTTATCACACCATACAGTACATGTGATAGACAAGATTCCCTTGTAGCATTTAAAATGATTAACTCCAGTTTTCAGCTTTTATGATTTTTTTAACAGAAAATAGTGGTGTTTTAATATTGGTTATATATTATTAATTGTCTATGACATGAAAATATTTTTAGCTGGTCTGAATTTTGATGGAAGTACTTCATTATAATCTTTATTTACACTTTTAATACTTGCATTAATGCCAACAAAAATCTATTTTCAAGGGTCGAACTGAGTATAAATTTCACCTCTAGGTAAGAACTCTGAATGTTTACTTTGTATCAGCCAAGAAACATGATCCGACCTAACTGTGATGAGCTTGTTTACTTTAGTTAACAGGTTCACAACTATTTCAGCCCGTTTGAAAGACAAAGTGACCCATACAATACCTACTCACTTTGAAAGAAAAAAACACAGTCCATCTAAAAAACTTTTCCACACACACATGAAAGCATGCAGCTCAGAGACCCTCAATGACAGCCAGCAAATCCCACACAATGACTGAATTTCAGCTGATTTTGGCTCACCTGTGCGATCAGTTCCTCGTCCAGGAGCTTCTTTTCTCTCTCTCCCCACAATACCAGTCCGTCCACTCCTATTCCTTCAATGAACTAAAGTGAACATAGTCCACACTTCTGCTGCCACAGATAGAAAAACTAAATAGAAAGTCGTATGTACTGGTAAAGATGGTTTCAGCTCTTGGCAGAGAGGCAAACTTGACGTCCCATATCAGAGCACTAGACTGAAAGCGCTAGCTGGTTTTTCAGGTCTGGTTTGGCCCCGAAGGCGTGCCCCATTCACAGCACAGTTTACACGCTCCCTTCTCAGTCAGCATTCACCTGTAATTAAACACACACACTGGATTTCTCTTTGACTTTCTCCCTGTGGCTGAATGTCGTATAAATCATTACAGGGTTGTATTGGTGCTGCTGCTGTACGCATGCAAATCAAGGGGCCACAAAGAGAGCTGATGTGGTTTATAGATGATCTCTTATCAGACTCTTTTAAATATTCAGTCTGATTCTCTTCTAGCGCATTCTTTACACATGCTCAATTGGCATCAGATTGTTTAGATATCAGACGGCCAGAAGGTTTTTGGTGGCACTTTACAATAAGATTCAATCTGTTCATGTTAATAAATTTGCTATCACAAACAAATGATGAACAATACGTTTATTACAGCATTTATTCAATTTTGTTAATGAAAATACAGTCATTCGTTGTTAGAACTCGCAGTGCATTAGCTGAAGTTATTACACAGCTGTCTGGAATACTTTAATCTGATTGGCCACGACATTCAAAAGTATGTTATTCCTAGACGACAACCACTAAAACTAATAGCACAGGCTCATTTAGGTAACATTACTGCAAATCATCTTGATAATTAGTGAATACATTCATATTTAAATATTGAAATTAAATGTTTATTGTCTTGACTGATTGAAGTCATCTTGCAACTGAATATTAAGTAAGTGTAGGTTTAAAGGTCATACAATTAAAGGTTTAATGAGTGATTGCAGCTCGGATCAATGTTGCCTAATTGTTCAGTCTTGAGGCAAGTATCTGTGGAATAAGTGAAATAATGGACGTCTAGGCAGTTGTTTTTACTAAACAAAGCCTTTCAGTCTTATACTACAGCAGCTAACAATCGCCATTAGTTTTTATTTTCAATTCTCTGTTCTGAGGCACTTGATTCACCTTTGGGTCCAGTCTAACCTTAATAACATAATAGCACCTACTGAGGAGGTGGATATAAAGATAGTAAGGCCCCATCTGATTAGTCAAATTTGGACAAACAATGTATGCAACTCACAAATTCTTGAATGCAATGTCTTCAATATAAATATTCAATCATTACTGCGATAATAGTACATGCAAAATCCATTATTGGGCAGCCCTAGTTAACAAGCACAATGTTTTTATTTTAATAACGCAGGGTTAACAAATGCAAATTAACATTAATAATGATTAATAAACTGGGTAAAAGTATTGTTCATTCTTAGTTCATGTTAATAAATGCATTAAGTAATTCAAACTGATGTAAGAGAATCTGTGACTATTTATATGAACTGGGTTGTGGTGTCATCTGGTATCGAGACTTTATTTTAGTTATTATTGAAAGTTTATATATATACTGTATATATATAAGCACTATCACAAGAGTAGCAGTGTGATGTGGCTGTATATTGGCACTGGTGAGAGGCATGTGGTGTCTTAGTGTCCCACCAGTGACGATATACAGCCATATCGCACTGCTACGAGTGTGATACTGCGTTTATACAACAGTTTGAGGCATAATCGTGTATATAAAAAAGAAAATCAAACACAGAGAGTCTAAAAATCCTTTTGTATGAGGAACTACTTTCTTCCGCCACTCATTTACATCTGCAGCTGATGTCAGAACAGCAGAAACCGTTGCTACTTCACCAACGTCACTTTAGAGCTAGTATTTGAATAATTCTCTAGCGTAATGTCTAAAGTCATGACAAAACAGATGATTTTGCTCCCATTTTAAGATTATAAGGCATTAGAAATGCCATTAGTCTACAGAGATTACTCCCAGTATTTCTCTGTTGCAATCGGGATATCATAATTATTAACCCAGAAAAAGCGATAGGGAAAAACTAGAAACACAAGCATATAATGACTATTTTTCATGTCATTATAGTTTTTATTAATTTTAGATTAGCTTAAATAGTTCTATAAAACATTTTCCTTGGCAAAATATTAATTTACATAGTTTTATTCATATTTTAATTTAGTTTTAGTTCATCATTTAGTACATTGAGTTAAACTAAATTAAAATGAGAACTTGTTGAGATAATTTTGTTAATGTTTATATACACTTCATACATTTTTATTTAGTTGGTTACTTTTGAACATCAAGTTAATGTAAATCAAAGCTGGATTTTTATATAGTTTTATTTTTTAATGATCTAAATGATTTTATTTGTTTGTTTAACATCAAGATAACATTGATTTTATTTCAAGTAACAAATTTTGAGCTACATAAATAATAACCCTGACTTCCAGCTGTTGTAGTTGTACAAAAAAAGTATTCCTCTTATATTGCAAAGAGGTAATTATTATCAAATAACTTTAAATATCCAAATCAAAAACACACCGGCTTGCAGCACAAACAGTTGTGTGATATATTACACTTTTTAGGTCTTTAACTAGCGCAGTTATTGAATCTGATGTCCCAGATTCTTAGCATGCATTGCAAAATAAGTTAAATAATGATGACAATTAATCATTTAGAGAATGAAAGCAAAATAAATTGACTTTCCATTTTGGAATTTAAGTGTAATTTACTGTAATTTAGAAGAGCATTAATTGCGTCTCTGTGCTAAGATGAGTCATGCATTGGTGTGTTCTGTTACTTTCTTTTTCAAAGTCACTTTTTAGAAAAGGGTATGTTTCATTCTTCCGACAAGCACACACAAACAGACACACACACCTGTTTAGTAACCGAAATGCGTCAATAAAAGAAAGGGGACATTTGTTCTTTCTGAGGGAGTCCTTCTTTTAAGGGATCCCATGATAGAGTTTCACTCCTGGGTTTTCCAGTCGGCCAGCCAGAGCCATAAGCCAAAGCAGGAATCAAGTTACCTGAAAAGAGCCTTTTCTTTCTATCTTTCAGACAGCCAACTTACCATTCCTCTTTTAGATGCAGCGTTTGATATAAAACGACAGATATACATTCACACAGTGTTATCAAAATGTACTCTTCTTTTTCTTCTTTTTTTTCTTTCCCCCTCGTGAGATGTAACAAAGCTTCATGGTCCCCAACACACAATTTATCCCAGTGGGAAAACGTCTTTTTCTTTTCTCTGTGGGAAACGTTTTGTCAGATGCAACATTATATAACACGAACACTTTTGAAGGTCCTGCTCAGCTTTCACAAACAACTGAAGGAGAGCGGAGACTTTCAGAAGAGACCGCATTGTCCCTGGCCTCAATCTAGTTCAAACAAAACTCATTTACAGTGGTCAGTTACTTACATCAGCAGATCTGTTGATTAATTGGTTTTCTATTGAGTCGTGGGATGGGCTGTTATTTATTTTGCTAAATAAACAATGAAGCTGAGGCACAGTTTTAAATTCTGCTAAATGTAAACACACAGGTTATTTATCGGGAGCAGTCTCTCACTTGCTAAACAAGTGTAATCTGAAACCACAACTTAACGTTAACCAATCTAAACAAAACAATATAAATTTTTGAGATATACATGAGTTGCAATCTATAATAAAGCCATAACCTACATAACAATAGCACTGCTTTATTAAGGCAATCAGATTTCTGAGATGGAAATTGGGCACATTTTCTTCCTCAAACTGTCAAAATATTACAATCTTTTCATTTGCTACATCTTAATGAATAGGGACACTGCATGTTTTTATGTTTTTGTTTTTTAAGTGATCTGGACTCATATATTATTACTGTTGTTCTCACACTTTAAGTAATGCTTGGTTGTTTCAACCCTATCTGGGGAAAATATGGATAATTATTGTATTTCTAAAATGTAATTTAGAAATTTGGGTAAAAAAACAGCATTTCATTCATTCATTTATTAGCATTTTCATTCATTCATTTATTAGCATAACCTAGCATTTTCATAGTGTAAAATGTATTTAGTGATGCTAGATATATATCAGAAGCCATATCAGTATTTGCAACACATTTTTATTGTTATTGCCTGATAAAAAAAAGTATTTTAACTGCGCAAAAAAGGACTTTGGGATTTGTGAAAGAAAGATATGTTTCTTTGCAGTTTCCTTGTATAGTTTGTGTAGTTACAAACTTTTTGTTTAGCTTTTGTAATCAGGCCTAGAAAAATTATTATAAGCATTTGTACTTATTTACCTACATAACCATTATCGGCATCCAAATACAAAGTGTTATTGGTTATCGGTAGGCCCACACGAAATCTGTGCGCGCAGAATTGCGCAAATTTTTTGCCCATCATTAACTCTGTTTATTTACTTACGTAAATGTGCGTAAATGTATATTTCTTCAGTTTTTATATCAATTTCAGTATAATTAGTGGACTAATATGAATATATTCATAAAAATATATGAATATATTCATATGATTTCTTTACAATACAGTTTGTACAGTAATATTTTCTGTCTTTTAGTAGATATATTAAATGAGAGACTTGCTTTGTTTACCATATAAGTAGATCTAATTGGATTTGCATTGTAAACATTAAGTTAAAAAGTTATTATTTTTTATTTCATTTATTAAGTTTTTAGTTACGATACTCCCTAAATAATTCAAATAATAACAAAATTCTAGTCCCTAGTTATCAGTATCAGACCAACCTGTCGTCATGGAGTATTATTAGGTCTATGTTTGCAAGCAAAACTAACACTGTGTTTTTTCAGTAAAATCCTAAAATTCTAACTATTGTTTTGCCAAAATTCTATTTGGTCTACAATGATTGCAACCTTTTGATTTTTATGCTTTTATTTTAAAATTTGATCCTAGTTTTGATCACATGCTTTCAGCAATAGAATATTGTTGCAAATGTAATTGTTAAGTATTTTGGCACCATGTGGTATATATCTGTGTTGGCTGTGGTCAAAGCAGCCCCGCAGACTTTTCAGTTCTTGACAAATCATACAATCAAATAGTATTTCTAGTATATGGCTTCCGTAAATAAAGCTCTTGCTGTGTCCCAATTCGCATACTATCCGTCCTAAATTCATTCACTCATTCATTTTCTTTTTAGCTTAGTCCCTTTATTAATCCGTGGTCGCCACAGCGGAATAAACCGGCAACTTATCCAGCATTTGTTCTACGCAGCGGATGCCCTTCCAGTTGCAACCCATCTCTGGAAAACATCCATACACACTCATTCGCACTCATACACTACGGACAATTAAGCCTTCCCAATTTACCTACACTACATGTCTTTGGACTTGTGGGGGAAACCGGAGCACCCGGAGGAAAGCCACGCAACCACGGCGAGAACATGCAAACTCCACACAGAAATGCTAACTGACCCAGCCGAGGTTTGAACCAGCGACCTTCTTGCTGTGAGGCGAACACGCTACTCACTACGCCACCGTGTCGCCCTCCGTCCTAAATAGTATTCTAAAATAGAATAAGTAAATCCCCAAATCGTAGTAGCCAATGTTGAAAAGAGTATGCCAAAGATTCGTGGATGGTTTACTATTTCCAGTAAAGATTTGAAGTGTGGAAAGCGTCCATACTCTAACCGCTGATAATGCCCACAGTACATTACGCGTTGGATGTGAATTTGATTAGAACTACAAACGCGAGTGAAAAGTGTAAATAAACAACAAACATGGCGGACGTGCGAGACCAACCGTCAAGTAGAGAGGCTTACGTAAAGTTGTTTGAATAACTGTTAATTAATACATAGCCCACTGGAAAACATTTAAATCGCATTTTCCATGTTATGTTTCATCTGCAACAACAATGTAAATTTATATCAAGATATGTTTGGACATTAACGTCTGAATGCATAATTATCCAAAGACCTTAGGAGATTTCTCTGCATGAAAGACTCATGAATGGCAGATTATCCTGATGCTGCATCTCCAATAAGGTAGGAAATTAAATATGAAAGGAATATGGATGGTGTGTGGATGATTGACAGGGCTCGTAATTAAGCAACCTAACATTCTGTTAACGAGGAAGTAGTAGCCTATTATCTCCCAAAACTTGTATACTCTTCTGTTACACATTCAACAGTATATACTTTTCCTTCACACAAAAAAAGTCTTTTGATAACTGATGACGGTAGTGCTCTGTTATCGTTTCATCGAAGATGGCTCAGTTATAGACATCGAAGTAATCAATATGAACTCTTATTGCCCTCTGCTGGTGGAAAAGGTCATTGTTGGTGAGTTATTGTCATTATTTGTTTGCTTTTTCCCTTGTGTATTTATAGACTTATCTAAACTAATCTTTCTTCTATCTTAATACGTCTTTTAATATTTGAAGCCCTTATTTAAACAACATAGGCTATTTTAGAGACAAGAACATCTAGATTACAGTCTACATTTTTGACAACTATTTAATTCAATAATGCCACCATCACATAATTCTCACCCTTCAAAAGACTTGCATGCCTATATAAAACACTAATTAATAATTAAGTCTAGTAATTTGTTCTTTTAAGTGTCTTGTATTCACCATCTGCTTCAGAGAAGATAAGAGCTGTAAGTCATGCTGCGTTTCCATTGGTCACCATCAGCAAACAGATGACGCCACAGGTACACACTGAACTGCAATCAGTCACCAATCTCAGGTCGTTACACATCCGGCCCCAAGATTACACTGTTTACATAGAATAAGCTGCTGGTGTTTGTCTGTATTATACTGTGGCTACCCTTTTCAAACTCACTTTCTAACTCGCATGCAACACCATTTATAACATTATGTACAGTAAACAGCAGTGCTTGTACATTTGCAACACTTCAAACTGTACAAAAACCACAAAACTGATTTATAAATTTGAGTAGATAACAGCATAGCCTAGTTGAGTAAAGTGATATATTGGTATACCATGGTTTGTAGTATAGTTATTCGTTTACTGTATAATGAATTTCAGTATATTCATGAGACATACTCCTGTATCATATTGGTCATCATACTCACTAAAAATATTTTGGACTGAATAACAGTTTGAGTCTTGCTGATTACTAATTGGTCAATTCCATGTCAATTTGAGCTTTACTGACATTCCACTACATGTGTGGACATACAGTGGAATGAAATGTTGTGCCTCGAAGGACCATGGTGCTTCATCAATAAACATAATCATAAACATGAGCACAAAACTGGACCCTCTAGACAAACTAGACAAACTTACCAGAGTGGTAATCTACACTACCTGGCAAAAGTCTTGTCATTGATACCAGTTGTAAGAGCAACAAATAATAACTTGATTTCCAATTGATCCTATGAAAACGTGGCAGAAGCTGGATTTTTTTTTTTTTTTGATGAATCATCTGTTGAGCTGCATCCAAATCATGAGAAATACTGCAGAAGACCTATTTGAACCCGCATGGACCCAAGATTCTCATAGAAATCAGTCAAGTTTGGTGAAAAAACAAATCATGGTTTGGGGTTACACTCATTTTGGGAACATGTGAGAGATCTGCAGAGTGGATGGCATCAACAGCCTGAGACATTTGTGCTGCCCATTACATTACAAACCACAGGAGAGGGCAAATTCTTCAGCAGGACAGCATTCCTTCTCATACTTCAGCCTCCACATCAAAGTTCCTGAAAGCAAAGAAGGTCAAGGTGCTCCACGATTGACCAGCCCAGACACTCGACATGAACATTATTGAGCATGTGTGGGATAAGATGGAGGAGGCATTGAAGATGAATCCAAAGAATCTTGATGAACTCTGGGAGTCCTGCGAGAACGCTTTCTATGCCAGTCCAGAAGACTTTATTAATGTTATTTGAGTCATTGCAGAGATGTATGGATGCAGTCCTCCAAGCTCATGGGAGTCATACACAATATGAATTCTTTTTCCACTGCACCATGACTTTAGCTTCTATACTGTACAGTATTTCTGATAAGTGACGAGACATTTGTCTCAGCAAAGTCAGACCTTACTGCCCTAATTAAATTATTAAAAATCAAGGCATGATCATATTTTATTTTGGTAAAATAAGCGTAATCTAGAGGCTTTTGCCTTTCATATAAGCCACTCCTGATACCAAATGATCAACAAGAAGTCAAGTTATAATTTGTTGTTTTTTGTACTTTTGTCAGGCTGTACTAACTACTGTATACATATACTTTAAATATTAAACTATATACATAACCTAAGACAGACTATACAAGTAATTTTACTTAAGACAGAACAATAATGTGCAGGATATTTAGGGTTGAAAAAAACGTAATAGTGCAACATGACTTGTGGTACATTCACAAGTAAACTTTGTTTTTCTTATTGATTCCTTGTAAGATGGAGTTTAAGTAAATTGTCCGGTGCATATGGAGAGAGAGTGTTTCTACAGTTGGTTTGTCAAGCCCACTCACCTGTACAAAGCACACTTCATAAATGCAGTGTTTTTCTCTAGAGATATGGAGCGATTGTAAGAAAGTGTCTGGTGCAAATGCACAAACTGGTCTGAAAAAATGTCAGAGAGATGAAAGTGTGTGTTTTTACAGGTGGTTTGTCGGGCCCACTCACCTGTGTGAGGCACACTCACAATTACATAATGTTTTGAGGTTTTCATGTGGTGTGGAGGGGAGGAGAGGAGTAGGGGTCCTGGTTTTGGAAGCTGAGATTGTGGATAATATTTCAGAGGGGGGGTAAAGTGATTGGAATTGAGGGCTCTAACAGCTTGTGGGAAGAAGCTATTGAGTAGTTTAGCTTATGGGCTATATTTACCATAATGAATGCTTTAATGAGAAATATATCTCACAATGGCATATTATGTACATCACTTTGTTTATAAAAATGTCCAAATCATGTCTGAAGTGCAGTGTGAAGTGTTTTAATGTTCAGCTATGATAATGTTAAAGTGTTAAATTATACTTTTTATTAGGCAAACTCCTACTATTGCACAAATTGGCCTTGTTGAAATGAAAAGACAGAGTCAATCTCAGGAACATATTATGCTTTTTTACATAAACATATATGACCTTATATAAAACAATAACTTATTGTTTATGTAAGGCCATAACAGCCCTTTAGGCCTGACTCTTGACAATACAGCATTGCCTTTCCTACCTTATTGCTTAATTAGACTAAATAGCATATCATTCACACGTTTATTAATCATTTATAAATTATTGTGTGTAAATTGAAAACTATTTGCCTAGAGGTATATGGCAACATTTTTATGCCCTCAATTGTAAACATTTAAAATATTCTGATTAAACATTGTGGTTACTTTATTTATTTTCTTGTTTGATATTATAAACTTAAGAGTACAGTACAGTAACGATCAGTTGATTTATTTTAAGCATAACGTGTGAAATACTTTTTGGCTTAACAATGTAATAAGATTTATAACGATAATTAAAAAAGTCAATTAAAATTAAAATTATAAAATGCTTTTCTTATTTAGATTTGTCGTCTTGTTTCTAGTTCAAACATCTAAACATTCTTAAATCAAGAAGCATTTTCTGGACAAGTAAAACATATTCTCTTGTTTTATAAAATAATAGAGCAAAATTAAGTACGTTTTTTCTTAAAACAAGCAAAATAATCTGCCAATGGGGTAGAAACTAAATTTATGCAGTCTTCAGCTTAAAAATAAATAAATAAATAAATAAAAAATAAGTTTTTGCTACATGTGTGCTAGATGATCAGATCCCCTCTCTCTGTGTGTGTGTGTGTGTGTGTGTGTGTGTGTGCGTGTGTGTGCGTGCATGTAAATATAGTAATATAATAATATCAAATGTTTTTAAAAATCTGGTAGATCTAGTTCTTGTAGTAAATCTTGTTCAGAGTTATACTGTCCGTGATTCACAAGCTCCTCATTTTCTGCAGTGAATAATTCCCAGCAGGACATGCGAGAGCCTGTTTAATTAGCGTCTCTGTAGCAGTATTTGCGTCCCATGAGACTGGGCTGGGATCTCCTCGCTGACAGGCAGAAACAAAAATCAGGTGTGTCCCGAACTCCTCCTTTTACAGTCTGATTTAAACGGGGAAAGTAGGCTAATTCTATTTAAAGTTAATCCTAGTCTTCATTAAAAATGGAAAAAGCTGACAATAAGTAAAACTGAGATGTTAAAAATAAACTTGCGCAATCTGAAATGAATTGACATTAGTAAGGCTAAAACTGAAGTACCGTTTAAGGCAAATTACAGAAGAATGCGTTTTGGTTCATGCATGACTGCTCTTTTAAACACAAGGAAGAACAATACTCCTGCTTGCAACTTCCTATTCATCTATCACTGATAATATATTGTGGCCATAAACTTCATTCACACCCAGTGTTGATAAACATTAGACTTAAGTGAATCTAAATGCGCACTTTTCAGTCATCTACTAAACTCCTCGAGTGAAAGAAACACATGACAACTGTTTTTAGGAATCAGTTCTTTATATATATACTTTTAATTTATGTATTTATATGCCAATGAGAAACAAATAACAATCATATTTACACCAACATAAGCAAGCTAAGAGTCAGAGAAACACCTCTGCCAACAAAACAAACAAAAGCAAAACAAATAAAACCCCATTCCATACAGGACACAGACATATAACTGTAAATTATTGCTTTGTGTTCACGGGTTATGAACTACAGTTACAGTACTAGACGATACCTATATCCAAACAGAACAGCAACAGTGATAAAACTGACCATCTTCCATTAAAAAAAGGAGATTTTTCTTTTTACTGATACGAAGCAACTGCAACAACAGCCTTAAAGACAGTAAAAAATATCAATACATTACGCTGCCGACGACAGGCTTATCTGTAACAGCTCAGTACAAATTTGCTCCAAATACTTCACTTCTTCCTTCAACTCAAAGAGTCCGAAAACAAAAAAGTGTTCATGCTGGTTATCAATTTTTTTTCACCCATGTTTTTTCGTCCCGGTAGAGACTGAACACCATCAGGGTGAAACACAGGCAGGAGGAAGAAGGGCTGCATTCAGAGTGGCGAATACAAACAGGGAAAGACTGCATCTATGCAAAAGTCACAGCATGCAGAGCTACCAAATTAAGCAAAAAGTTCAAAAGCTGATTTGCTAAAGGAGGGAAGGATTGGCTTTTAAATAAAACAAGATCTTTTGTCCCGCATGTACGCATGCAGATTGAGAAAGTCGCACGAATAGCATCGTTTTCAAAATATAATTGAATCCCTTTTACTTAAACTTGACTTAAATTAAGGCTAATTATAACGTCTCTCATTTCATGCCTCTCTGATTGGTCAATAGGCGTTCTGCTTTACTCACTGTACATTATTACTACAACACGGCTTCAATATAAACCCTTTTGGTATGAATGAACACAGTGTAGGTTTATAAACTGAAACAAACACGTAAGACATGGGATTGTTCACCCAAAAAGAAATAGTTACTCACTCTCATGTCATTCCAAACAAGTATGACTGACGTCCTTCGAGATCCTTGATCGAGAAAGGTGTTATTTTTCAGTATAATTGAAGTCAAACGGCGGCAGAACAGTTTGGTTCCTCAAAAATAAAGTGATTCTTATTTAATTGAGTACATATTTCATTTCAGATTTTTCATTTTTGGGTGAACTGTCCTTTCAAGATTGGATCTGCCAATGGAAATAAACACTAGCGAGAGTGATCAAGCATTCTCGAAATCAATAATCTGAACACATCTCAGCGTAGACTCTAAAACATGGTCTCGGTTCAGAATCTGTAATCAGAAAAGGCTAAAGAAACCAAAAGATGAAGTAAACGGTAAAGCAAAACATGTGCTCTTCCCTTTTCACTTATCAGGCCTGCGAGTGAACGTTGCGCTATACCTACAAATACACACACACACAAAAAAACGAAATGCTGAATTGTCCATCTGACCGTTTCTTCGCTTTCCAAGGCCGATCATCAGAAAGACAGCGGTCAGATATATGCTTTAATATAGTGTATAAAATACGCCGGATAGCATGCAAAAATGTGTGGTATCAAATACACAGTAAGAATAATAATAATAATACACATCTAACTCCGTAAACACCTTCCCGTCATCACCTTCTCTCTTTACATTTGACTCGTCGTCCCATTCTAGCATGGTGTAGGCTATGAACGACAAAAATGCACCTCCGCATGAGCCGACCTGATCGATATGAGAGAATAAAATGGAGAAAGCAAAATAAATCCTTCTTTGAAAGCGTTTTGGTTTCCTTTGATGGTCAATCAAAGTGAAAAACGTAACAAAGTTTACATGTGACCTACTTCTACGACTGGTAAATACAATTACTGCTCTTTAATGCTACAGTACAAAGAGTCTAAAATGAGGGAATGAAAGTGCTATGATGGTGAGAAGGGGGTCGCAGGCTCATGGTCCCCCCATCTGTCCCGTGAGGCGGCGGTGAGACAGTGTGTTCAGTCCACGAGTCCCGTTCAGAACAGCACGCGTCACCTGTGCACTGGGCACCCATCCAAAACCCATCCATGTCTTATTTAGCTTGTTTTTTTGTTATTGAAATAAAGCGTGTCTTTCCCTGGATGAGAGAAAGAGACACAGAGAGAGAGAATCATGTGCGGTGAGGCGATGGGTTTAGTTGTAGATTTTCGGGGGGCCGTCGGGGCGTCTGGTCTGGACTATCTTGGCTTTGGGTCGAGCTTCTTCTTCTTCCTCGGTTTCGCTCTCGCACACGTGGACCACCACACTGGGAGTGGACTCTGTACCCGCGTGCAGCTCGTACTTCTCACCTACACAGATAAAGCACAGATTACTGTCTACTCGGCCTGCTGAACATTTGCTGTATTAAACATCACGCTGTAAGCTTCAAAAAATGTAAGAGATCTTTTACAGGACTAAAAGACTGTGGCTGCATCCACATCCTCACATCCTCTTTTTTATTTATTTTTTTATTTTTAAATATGCTACAAGTGAACTACTTGATGACTGATGAAATACAGGCAGGAAAATGCATGTAGGACAAACATCCTGCATTGTCCATTTCACCTAAATGTTGACCTATGATGAACTGACAGCAGTTACAGACTTTCTCTGGTATCCTCTCTGTCCTTATGTAGATGGAGTATACTTGAGTATACAGTACACATAATGTTGTAAATACTGACGTTAAATATACTTATAGGTGCTTCTGATGATGATGATTATCATTACTCTCTTCATCAGGATTAGTTATATAAAAGAAATTATGACTTAAATCAAAGAAATTAAAGACTATGATTCTTTGTTTATTAATATTATTGGTATATATTTATTATATATTTAATAATAATAATAATAATAATAAATATTCTTTGTATGTATAATATAATATTATATT
>CAIGQQ010033238.1:368124-389073 GCA_903798035.1 Danio albolineatus
ATATATATATATATATAATATATTTATATCTTTTTCTTTTTTTTCTTCTGTGGATGTCAGTGCTTCCTACCAGTTTACCGGCTCCCAACATTGTTCAAAATATCTTTTGTGGTCAACAGGAGGAAGAAACTTCAAAAGACTTGAAACCACATGAGTAAAATGGTGTTTATAATTGTATTTTTGGGTGAATTGTACCTTTAAGTGGTTGGTTTTAGAATGTTTATTCTTCAAAATAATGTTAAACCAATAGAACTAAAAAAATGTTCTGTACTATGAAAAAATTGGAGAGTGCATATTGTTTAGTGATGAGGACATGTGACATTTTACCTAAGTGGTTTTATAATGGAGCTTTAAGAGATTTTTCTGCTTTGTTGAAAAATGATTTCTACAGCACTAAGCTTTGCACAGCGTTCAATGTACTGTTTATTTGTTTATTTGTGCATTGAACAAAAAAGAAAAAAGGTAAAACTGTGTTTTATGGGCAAATGTCCTCATTGTGACTTGTGATTCTGAAATTGTGTTATGGAACAAATAAATGTTTTAGTGTTCTGCCAATCTGTTGTCTGTCTTGTTTAATTAACTTAATGTTTTGAGTACAATTTACTTAAGAAATGTAAGGCAATCAGTTTCCACATTTTCTTAGTAAAATGAACAAGCAGTGCAGTTAAGATTACTGTTTTGTTTGAGTTGTGTATACTTGGCTTAATCTCGTGTGTACTTGGTTAACTTGTCAAGTTAAGTTCAGAGTACTCTCATTTTGTAGTTATATCTACAAAAATATGCGAGTTACCTGTACAAAGTTTTAGTGCGCTTTTTTAACTTAAGAATTATGAATTAATTTTCTTAAGAAATTTGAGGCAATCAGTTTCCACACTTTTTCGAAGTAAATTCAACATATTACTTTTTACAGTGTACTATAATATCAATAAGAATATAAATTATGGAGTATAAGTGGTAAAAAATACAGACAATTATAGAGAAATAGCAGTTTTATCTATAAAAAATAAGACCAAGTATAAAATATTTAAAACTTTAGATATGAAGATTATAGACAAAATCTTAGCTATATAATCAGAATCAGAATCAGTAAACATAGAAAATGTAAAAGTAGCTAAATAAACTAAATAAAGTGCCGGGTGTTTATTTTTGTACAATCATTACATAAATAAATGATGTAAAAATAGCTAATAAAATAGCATTTCTCTAGAGAAATGGTAAGAAATATCAATATTGCAATACTCAACCTCACATATATCAAATTCTCCATGTCTCACGCAGCCCTAATTGCATCTGATGTGCATGTTGTCACATACAAAAATTGTTAATAATTCTTGAATGACTTTAAGCACTGAATGTTTTTCAGCACTTTTGTTTTAGCACTGCATATAATAAACATTTCTCATTTCTATGCATTAGAATGTTCTATATATTTCTATTATAAAACAACTTTTCTTTTTTAGCACTTTGACAATATTCTTAATTTCCCATGTCTCAGTATTTCTTTTTTGATTTGAGTTCAACTTAAGATCTATCTAACAGTCTGTCTATATCAGTGTGCTTATCGTCTAGTCCCTACATGACAGTCACCTCAGAAAGTGACTTAAGGACAAGCTCCACACTGCTGCTTGTTACCCGAAAGCCAGTAAAAAGCGAATATGTCCCAAGAATCTGGGGCATATGGTGCACTGGGACGCTGGCATCATTTTGGGCTGAGAATAGAAGCATAAATAATTAAGACGATTAATCCGTTAAACGAGTGGGAGATGTTTTTAATTACTCTGCTGATGCTACAAAACCCTGTGACGAGACGCCAATCAAAGAGCCCTTGGGTGATGCAGGATTCAAAGAAACACTAATTACAGCTATATTCAAATACAAGCAAGTACGCATTCACCAAATATGACGTTTACATGCCCCGAAAACAACCCTATCACATCTGGGTTTCCCATAATTAATTTTGCTCATTGTTTGGCCTGTCAGTGAATAACGGGTGAACTTTTGCTGCCTAAAATCAAGTCTTTGTCCCAAACGGAGTGTGGAAACAGGAGGTTCCAAACTAAGAGAACAACATCTAAATGTTATCGTAATGTCACACATGAGTCATTGAGCCAAGCAGCCGTTCTGTGTGTGAGGTGCCAACTTGCAAGGAGCAAAAGAGTTTTGCACAAAAGACGCTGATCCCTGACCTTCTGTGAAAGGAAATCTGTGTAAGTGGCAGGAGCGATTCATCACATGTGCTGTAAATGCAGACGGTGCCGTGTTTTCCCCCCTCACCCTTATCAGGGCAGAGTCAAACAGCAACAACAAATGCTGTCACCCTGATTGGCTCTGGTGGAATTGCTGCCATCACTCAGCTCTGTTTTGGTTTTTGTACTAGAATCAATGGTAGGGCACAAATCCAATTGACGGGCCTGGTGAAAAAGCCGTCGGGGATTTTCCAGAGCTCAGAGATGGGCGTGATGTTTTTCCCAAAATTACATGCCATACGGAAAATTTGGAGACAGCGAGTTGACTGAAAAGAAAAGATTACTCGCTGTGTTCAATCTATTCAAGAATTTACTTAAAAAATACCATCCCATAAACTGAAACTGAGTGATAACTAGGCCCACACGGAATCTGCACGCGCAGAATTCCGCAGATTTCTGCAGATTTTTAGCCCATCATTGATTCTGTTTATTTACTGGTGTAAATGTGTGTCAATTTATATTTATTCAGTTTTTTAAACTAATTTCAGTAATAATATTGACTAATATGAAAATATTCATGATTTATTTACAACACAGTTTGTAAAGTACTATTTTCTGTCTTTTAGTAAAGATTTTATACAAGAGACTTGCTTTGTTTACCAAATAAAGTGGATCTAAATGGATTTGCATTGTAAACATTAAATAAAAGTTAAAAAGGGATTACTTTTTATTTTATATATTATTTCTTTTGTTATGATACTCCTAAAATCATTCCGCATAAATCCGCAGATTTTTTAACAAAATACTCCGCAGAAATAGCAAAAAATGCCCGCAGATTCCGTCTGGCCCTAGTGATAACCACTTCCTATGAGTAAAAGACAAACTTCTTATTTGTAAAAATGATTAAAATAACATAAGCATAAAGGAACTGAAACAACATATTCAGCAATTATGGAAACACAGGTATAGAATATGGTGTTTATGAAGAGCTTGTGTATTATTGTGTGGGTGGCATCTTCAATGTCCTCATATGATATTGTTTTATAATCTATTATTTTATGTAAGACCTGTTTCACAGCACAAGTGGTGTCATTAAGAGTAGTTTGTTGTTTTTCCACCGCCTGTGTAGACCAACAAGAATGTTGACATCAGATGCATGAGCAGTGTGTCATAGCATAGCTGGATAAAATTATGCATTTTATATATTATATTTAAATATATATATATATAAATGTGCATATTTTATGAGTATGACACATTGGCCATCCAACAGAATTTCTTTCTATGGGACAAAAATACAGAGGAAGTTAAAAAAGGAGCTGATTTGGCAGCTAGCTTTCTGCAACTCTCACATGGTCGCCCACTGAAGCTAAGCAGGGCTGCGCCCGGTCAGTACCTGGATGGGAAACCACATGGGAAAGCTTGGTTGCTGCCGGAGGTGGTGTTAGTGAGGCCAACAGGGGGCACTCACCCTGCAGTCTGAGTGGGTCCTAATGCCCCAGTATAGTGAAAGGAGACTCTATACTGCTCAGTGAGCGCTGTCTTTTGGATGAGCTGTTAAACCGAGGTCCCGACTCTCTGTGGTCGTTAAAAATCCCAGGATGTTCTTCGAAAGAGAGTAGGCGTTTAACCCCGGTATCCTGGCCAGATCTGCCCACTGGCCTCTGTCCATCATGGCCTCCTAACCATCCCCATATCATAATTGGCTTCATCACTCTGTCTCCTCTCCACCAATAAGCTGGTGTGTGGTTTGGCGCAATATGGCTGCCGTCGTGTCATCCAGGTGAATGCTGCACACTGGTGGTGGATGAGGAGATTCCCCGATTGTGTAAAGCGATTTCAGTGTCTAGAAAAGCGCTATATAAATGTAGGGAATTAATATTATTATTAGTTGTAGTTCACCCAAAACGATCCCCTATTCTGCCATCATTTACTCACATTCGGTTTTCTTTCCATAGTATAAAAATGACTATGGAAGCCAAGGCCTCAGTGATCTATTAATATAAGGCACTCATAATTTCCCCATTCATAGTAATCAACAATCTCTTTCTGTCAGTCACAACATATTATACTGAGGTGGCATTAGGGGTCCCACTTAGGTGTACAATCACCCAGGGTACTAAAAAATGCAGGACAATGAACAATGAGGAATAAAATGTGCATGCTGTGCCTCCTAATAGAGCAAAGTTCCCTAAATGTAAAGGACTAAAAGAGAAAACTTCATTAAAAGAGCAAACACGGGCGATGAGCAAATTTCTACACATGTCTTTCTGGATGCTTTCATGACGGACACAACCGCTGCCTACAATCATGTCTATATTGAGTCAGTGTTCATCACATGTGGATGGCTCATGCTCACACTGCGACCACATTGCAGTTGTGATTCTGCTTTGCTCAGAGAATCCCTTCAGTTGTTGGCTATGCAGACAGCTGAGTTGGTTTGCACTCAGGAAGAGTGGATAATCTTCAGCGGGGTAAAGCATCAATGTCTTCTCACTCCTCTGCTGTGTTTTGATGCATCAAGCTCTTGGTTGGTGATGCTGGCTCCAGCAGTGGACCAGGTGTGTTCTGCAGCACTGGAGGGTGGGCTATCATCTTCCAGCTCAGAGGGATCATAGCCACACTCTGCCTCAGTGCCTTTCTTCAAATAAAGTAATTATCCTGCACTTGGCTGGACAGTGGAGCTCTCGTCCAGGAATCTCTTGCTGAACTTGGCTGAAATGAGGGACACCATAGTTGACTAGCTTAACACTTGCATCCCTTCAGCAACACTCTGAAGGAGTTTACTAAGTCCTAAAGCACTGCAGCCACTAAGCCATAACAGACTTGCCACTTGTCTGTTCATCACCAATGGTGTCCTTCTGCGGTCTCAACATCAGCTCCACACAGCCCTGAATCTCATTTGTCACACATCATAACATGCATTCAGAATGAGTTAACCTTCCTCACAAGCCAATCCATGGCAGGATTCTGGAAATCAAGAGTGTCCCAATAAACCGGACATCACTCAGAACCTGAAGCTATGGATTACTTGCAATAAAGTTGGAAATAATGTACATTTTTTCCAACAGACCAAACAATTCACTTTATACCAGTGTTTCTCAACTGGTGGGTCGCGACTCAAAAGTGGGTCGCGGAGTGTGTGTAAAACATTAATTTTTACCTTATTTTGCTTATACCGGACTTTTATTTTGAAATGCTCATACCAGACTTTTATTTTGAAATGCATATACCGGACTTTTATTTTGAAATGCGCAATTGTACTTTTTAATATTTGTATAATTTGATACATTTTGTCCAATGAAATCAATAAAAAAATGTTTATTTGTAAGTCTTGGTGATTTTCTTATGATTTATCTGTCACTACTTGTGTATGTTAACAAATAAATACAAATTAATTCATTATAATTCCTAAAATTAAAATAGAGTTTCTAAAAATTTGGGTCGCGGCTTGATGACCATGTAAAAATGTGGGTCCCATGGCCAAACCAGTTGAGAAACACTGCTTTATACGACATCAGGGTATCATTCAGTTTTTGTAGCATGTTTCTTTTGACTGGCAAAGTCAAACAAAGTCCTGTTAGCCTTTGATTATATCAATGGAAAAATCACCTTCCACTTGAATGGCCTATAAGCAAATTAACAGAAATTTGTCATTTTTGGGTGAACTGTCCCTTTAAGACTTCTAAACCCTCATGACCTTGGTGCAAATTTCACTGTGCATCACCCTACTGAACTACAACTCTCTGACCACAAAGTTATATAACTTGATGCAGTTGTCGCATCGGTGCATGTTTATTCCCGCAAAGGGACTGTCTCTGTCGTCTACATCGGATTCAGGAAGTTCTTTGATGTTCTAGGACTAGAGAATGCAGGCTGTGCCAACTGGTAACCCGAGCCGCAGGAATACGGACACAAGTGGGTGGCCAGCAGCCTTTTGTCTAACGTCATCATTACCTACGAATGCCTTTAACCTTTCAGAGTGTCATCTGAGCACTACCTATGCTCTTAGGTTACAGATGTATCTAACCTCCCTCCTCCGTCCATCGTTCTGTTTTATCCATCTATCAGTCCATCTAAGATGAGTGAAGAGAGAAAGAATGGGTGAGAGAGACACAGACTGCTAGCATGGCTGCTGCAGGGCTAAACCTCCGGCTGCAGGCTTCAGCCTCCACACCTGCCAAAGCTCAGATCCTGTTACTCACCTGAGTAGAACCTGATCCAGGTATGCTTCAGTCCTATGCTACCCTCAGTTTTACCTGTCACTCACTCTTTTAGCTAATGTGCTATTTGTTGTGACATTGTCTCTAGACCGATTAATAAGTCATTATTTCACTAGTTTGAGCATTTCACTCAGCATTTGATTTTTAGTTGGTTCCTGTATCCACAATCAGTCTATGTTTTGAACTGAATATGGAATAAATATTGCAATAATAATTTGTTTTTCTACCCACGAAATTATTTCAAGAGTTCGTGCTTAGCTGATGATTGATTATAAAGCGTGTTTGGCATGCTGTCCTCAAGGAGATCCTCAAGCCCGGGGCTCCCTCCTGTTGCAGGCTGAGAGGGGAGTTGGAGCTCAGGTAGGTCTCGAGAACTCCCCTGCTTGATAATGGTAAATGCAGATTATGAACAGCTATGGAGAGTGTATGCTGAATTCAACGCTTGTCTATGATGTCGATTTAGTTTTGTCAATTAACTTATGTTACATCTTTTTGGTCCATGGGAGGAAACCGGAGTGCCTGGGGAAAACCCACGCAAACACAGGGAGAACATGCAAACTCCACATAGAAATGCCGACTTAGCCAGGTAAAATCTGAGCCAGTGACATTCTTGCTGTGAGGCAATGATGCTAACCATTAGGCCTCCGTGTTGCATGGACAAGGGAAGGGGAGGACTAGGGACGGAAGGGGGAATTCTTCAAGATGAAGATGGCTATGGTAAGATACTCCGGATATTTATAGTGATTTAGGAATTGTCTGATTGGTGAATCGTGCGTTAGCTAATGAAGGACCAGCTGCTATCAATCATAAGTGCGTGCTCCTCTCGAAATTAGTTTATAAATAAACTTCACTTAATACAAATCTCATAAGTTTTATCATCCATACATACATTTTTTAGTTGTCGCACATGACATTTTACAACCTGCACTAACCTTGTCATGTCATAAAAAGGTAAAACGGCAAAACTGTCAAACTCTTTGACAAAGTTTACAATGTTAGGAACTGCATAAAGAAGTCACGACAGTGTGTGAAAATGGTCCATGGTCCAAAAAAAAATGACACCAAACTTGGGAAGTTAATAATAAATGGATTCCATGGGCCCCTGCTCTCTAGATCTGCTGTTTAGCATTAGACCAATTATTTCAACTAAAATAACGTTTTTCAATCAAAGCCAAAAAGGCTCATTATTTGAAAGACTGACCTTTGTTACTCATCATTCAGCTTTCCAGCAATGGGATTTACCACACATTAATTGTTCTAAAAGTCTCTCATGGGAGCCACTGAGGTTAAACACTTTGCTCAAGGGCATGTGGAGCCGGTCTCACTCATAAATATCAATTCTTTGACTTTTCTTCGCAACCGCCATCCGCTGCATACAGATCAGCCAAAAACCCAGCAAAACAAATAAACTGCACTGAATATACTGCTGGGGCAACACGGTGGCTCAGTGGTTAGCACTGTCACCTCATAACAAGAAAGTCACTGGTTCGAGTCCCGGATGGGCCAGTTGGCAGTTTTGTGTGGAGTTTGCATGTTCTCCTCGTGTTCGCGTGGGATTGCTCTGGGTGCTCCGGTTTTCCCCTACAGTCCAAAGACACTTGCTATAGGTGAATTGAAGAAACTAAATTGGCTGCAGTTTTTGTGTGTGAATGAGTGTGCGTGTATGGATGTTTCCCAATACTGGGTTGCAGCTGGAAGGGCATCCGCTGTGCAAAACATATGCTGGATAAGTTGGTAGTTCATTCCACTGTGGCGACCCCAGATGAATGAATGGACTAAGCTAAAGGAACATGAATGAATGACTGTGCTGCCATACACACTGACCCTAAAGATAGACATTCATGGCTGCTTATGGGACTCAATGTGAAGAGAAATACAAACACACACACACACACACACACACACACACACAAAAACTCTGATTCATGTGTTTATCGCCTCAATAAACATGTCATCAATGTGTTAACTATTTAGGGCGGATACGTGTGTGCTTATGCGTGAATGTCAAGAGTCCTGCCCATAACCTTCAGACTGATTGTGCTGATCTCTGCATATTTTCCATAGCACATCATTTTCCACTGAACACACATGCACGATGTAGGCCACACCTGTTCCAGCGAGTGTTTTCAAATCCCAGTCTCCATTTAACACGTTTGACAAATGTTGATGAAAGAATCGTTAACAAGCTCATGGGTTATGTGTGAACTCATCAGGCTTTATATCTAACGCATCCAAAGTAATTCAGACTCAAACTGGGTCAAACGCTGCATGCATCCAAAACCTCATCAGACACAGGAATTTCATATTCGGAAATTTCACATGACTGATTACCATCCATTTATCTATATATGTCCATAATGAATTTTTAATCCCAGTGAGAAAAATCCCAGCAAAAAGTAAATGAATTGACCTTAAGCGGCAGATAAAAAAGAAAAATAAACCAAGCTGTTGTGCGGAGATCAGTGCAATCAGTGACCGTTACCCACGTGCTGAATCTTATAATCTCCTGTGTCCTCAAACCGAGCCAAAAACCCAGATTAGAATCAACACACATGCACACAATGACATTTCGAGACAATCATTTGCTTCACGAATCTTAAATTGTCTTTCTCTGTTGTCGTTGCCGGCTGAGGGCAGGACACTGCAGGCAAAGCAGAGTCACTGCAGTGTGCAGTAGCTGTACAAAACACCTTTCTGTCTGTCTGACTGACTGCCTGCCCCTCTATTTGCAGTTTATGGCACAGAAACCCTGGCCAGACATGGAAAACACATAACTAGAGACTGACACTTGACACCACATTCTTATTGGCACTTTTTTAGCTTATTAGCAACAGACATGTTTCCTTCGCAAGCTATTCGAGCAACTGTCTCAATACATGGAACGCCATGCACCTGTTTGCTCAATTTAAACAGTTTTATTGCTGGGAAGGTACAGAGTGCATCTACAAGATCGCTTTAAAACGTAAAATCTAGGACTCCTGAAACAAAACACATCCGTGCATTTTTGATGTTGCTTGCACACTGCAGAAAATTGCACAAGCTCATTCCGGGATCCATGAAAGTGTGTGTGTGTGTGCCTGGTTGCCCTAAATTTAGACTATTTTTAATTGAGGAATTCTAGTTAATGTACAATGTCACTGGTATGACATTTTTAAAATTCCATTGCTAATTATAAAGCGGGTAATCATCGACCATGTGATGGGTGGATGTGTGCGGTATACCTGACATACCTGCAACATTCTTAAAGGTAAAGGTGGCATGTATGTAACTTGAGTCCACAGCAGATCTCATATGTCTCTGCATTATGAAACAATTCAATCTTCTTAAAGATGTAGTTCACTTACACAAATGAAGATGGTTCTGCATATTAACGTTATAAATTACAATCTTTTAAAGCATGCAGTGAACGTGCACTCATTTTGCTCCACAGTGGAAAAGAGCAGGCAACACGAACACTGAGATGAGTAAATAATTAGAGAATTGCCATTAATGGGTGAACTAAGCCTGCAAGCGTGTAAGTTCAGTGTGCACGCACGCATCCCATACTGGCGGGTGGCGCAACCCGTCTGGAGCAGCTCCGCATCGAGGTCGTTCAGAGCATTGACGCCATCGGTGCGCATGCAGTAGAATGTTAATGTGAACTGCGGATTCATTGAGAAAAATTCCAGCAATGAGAAACAATGAACTGGCGGCGTGCAACGTCACACAGACCGCGCGCATGCAGTGAAAGCGCACCTCGCGCGCAGACACAGACCGCTTGTTAACACAACGTGCGTTTTATTATTTTTTTGTCCCCTTTTAAAAATGTATTCACAGATAAACTTGCAGTACCTGCATCTTGTCGGACGTAAACACCTCCGTATCTACATCGCAGGCGATGAGCGTCACCATCTCCAATTTCATGTTTATCGATGGCATTCCCTCGTTTGTTGCTTGTAAACAGATAAATAAAGAAATGTGTTCTTTTATTCCCCTTTCTCTCTGCTTTTGTGTCTCTCTTTCTGAGGCTGAAAGTCGTTAGTGTGTTGTCACTGACTCAAACTCCCTGTCTGTCTCTGACTGAGATGCTGCTCCGAGAGCGCATGAAGGCTGCTCAGGTTCATCCGTGTCGACCAATCGGAGCGCTCAGCCGCCACATTGACGTCATCGCCTTCTTCGTTTGATTCTCTATTCTGATGTGCACGCGCTCCTCGGAGAAGTGAACGCCGCATAAGCTTTGGTTTTGCCAGCAAACAATGCTGTCATTCTTGTCCTGCTGCTTTGATTCACGAACAATACGGGAAACAGATCAAGCTGACAATTAGAGATTTAGTAAATAAGAGAAAGATACATCACACATTCCTTCTTTTAGATTACCTTAAAATACTGCAAGGAGGAGATAGCCTAAAAAAAGATAAATAAATAAATCATACTTACACACTTAAGCATAAAGGTAACCATAAAGTTTTTTTTTCTTTGGCACAGTGATGCCAAAGAAGAGCATTTACGATTCCCATTTTGGTTGTTTAAACCATTCTTTAGTGAGAAGAAATTTTTCAACTGTAAAAGTCCTTTATACATATAAAAAGGTTTAGCTATGGGATGTAATAAACTAAATTTTTCCAAAACACCAAACCAGTTTTATCACCACTGTGACCCTGAGCAAGAAACCTAATGCCAGCTGTCTCCCATGGACTGTCCTTTCCAAGAAAAGTCTGTAAAATTAGCACCCAATGTCTGGTTTATATGAAGACGTTTTCCAATGATTTTCCACAGTGCTACTACTTCTGTTTTAATTTACACTTTGTTTCGAGCTTAAAGAAACGTACTATTAAAACTTGTGTTTTTGTTCTATTGGATATTTCTGGTCGGCTGATGTGTTCACACTGGCCTGTTTAACACCAAGCCTAATACACCTGAAAGTGTTTTGTGATTTGTAGCATGCAATTCTGCTTTTGGATTGTTTACTTGATTGACTTGGGTTGATTTTTCCTCATTTTTCTTCATGTTTCAGTCGATCCACATCAGTGTTCTTTTGAAAACAGAATGAAACCCCCCTTCTTAATAGTATGACCCCATTATATTTAATGCACACCAGGGATAGATGGCAGTGTTCATACTGGACTTCATAAATGAACCGAACTGACATAACAGCCACACCGAAGATTGAACCAAATCTACAAAGCATGAACGCACAGATGGTCAACTCAAACATTTCAGTTCTGTTGTAAGATACTCTCCCTCACGATGTAAACCTGATGAGTTCAGAATAATCTAAACATCAGGGGAGAATTCCTCAAAACATTTAAGTAAACAAACTTTATAAAGTTTTTTACAAAGTTATGGTTAAGTTAGACTTCATTTTTTATTTTACAACTTATTAAGTGGAGTTTAATATATTACACTAATTTCGTGAGGAGCATGTAGACCCAGCTGGCCACATCAGCTAATCACGATCCTCCAATCAAGGATCTCAAGTCACTATATATACGTCTCCATTTCCTTTCCATATCTATCTTCATCTGGAAGAAACCCCCCACGTCCACTCCTTCCACCCTTTTCCAGAACGGGCAGCATGGCGGCCCAGTGACTAGCACTGTTGCCTCAAAGCAAGAATACCAATGGTGTCAGGTCCTCGCCGGGTCATCTGGTATTTCTGTGCGGAGTTTGCATTTTCTCCTCGTGTCCGCCTGGGTTTTCCCCAGGTCCCCCGGTTTCCTCCCACCGTCCAAATATCCTCTATATCAGTGGTCCTCAAACTTTTTTCACCAAGTACCACCACAGAAAAAAAATTGCTTCTCCAAGTACCACCATAATGACCAGTATTGACATACAGAAGGCGTAATTAAGCAGCTACAACCCTGCGCAGTTCAAAAACATTGCGGATTAATTCTTCTTATTATGAATATGTATTATTATTATTATTTATTAGCCACTTTAAACATTCCAAATAGTTTAAACAGAGAAATTAGAAATTAGATCTCTTTACTGCGCATTAAAGTAGGCTTTGCGTGTCAAAAAAGCAGGTAATTATACTATACCTGTCAACATTGGGATATAAAAATACAGGATACGCCCCCAACAACCGTTACAAATACAGAGAGAAAAATAGCTTCAAATGAAAGAATACATAACAAACATTAGAAAATTGAAAATAAAATAAAAGATTTGGTCTAATAAAATCACTGATCACATCTGTGTTATCGTGTGCATCAAAGGGTTAAAAGTGTGTTCATTTTTTAACTTTAATTATTCAGCGATTCCTCCAAGTACCACTAGAAGTAAGCCTGCGTACCACTACTGGTACACGTACCACAGTTTGAGAACCAATGCTCTATATTATAGAATAAGCTAAAATCTTCTCTAATGTCTTACTCTCAAGAAGTTCACCTTAGCTGCAGCAGCAGGGAGTTTTCTGAGATCGACCTGAGCTCAATCTCCCCTCACCTGGAAAAGGGAGGGAGCCCTCGGCCCGAGGATCCCTTGAGCTCAGGGCTCTCTCCCGGGACAGCACGCCAAACAAGCTATGTCTAAATCATGGGCTAAAGGCGAACTCACACTATGCTATCCGAACCGTGCCCAGGCCTGTTTCCTGGATCGTTTGAGAAGTGTGAGTGCTCTGAATCGGGCTCAGGCACGGTACAGTTGGCCGGCCCTGGCCCGGTTGGAAGAGATGTGCCTGAGCAAGGTTCACTTGGGCTTTGGCGTGGTACGCTTGTAGTGTGAGTGCAAAGCGTGTCTGAGTCTGAAACTGAAGAGGAGACGTGACTTTTGGGGACTGTTTTATATGGATTTATTAATCATTCTTACTGTTCAATGAACACAAACTGTCGTAGATTATTAAAGACGCAAACCCCTCACTGCACGACAGCTGCATCTTTAGCAAACCTCCTAATTTTTGTCACTGCATGTCAAATGGCTAAAACGATATAATGATATAAAGAAATCTCCACTGAAATCTTCGAGAGTGCTTCTCTTACACTGAACAGCGCATCATCGATGACACAAGCGCGTTCTGTCCCGAATGTAGTGTGATTGCGGGTTGCCGGGGGTGACAGGAGGGGGGACAAGCGTGCTTCGGCCCGGTTCAAGGGAACTGTACATAGTGTGAGTACGCCCTCAGTGTGAATTCTTGAACTCACATAGCTTGCATAAAGATCATTTTCAACTCACTGTTTATAGTTAGGAGAAAATTATCACTAGAATCTTTATTTTATTTCACTATTATAATCTAGAAAATTTTCAGTTCACCCTCAACCAACAAAACTTCACCATAACATAAACACTGGTAAATCCCAATATAACAGGTAATTATACACTAAAAAATCATTCATAATATTGTGGGGAAAACATACAAATATCACCCATTTCAACATTTATTATCTTTATATGCGGTCATGTATATGATTGTGATTCAGAAGATTCAGATTTTGATTTCATAGAACTAATGAACTTTCACTTTTTGAGTCATTGTCAATTCAATTTTAACACATACAAGAAAAATATAAAGAATGTTGCAAATCAATGTCAGTTTCTATTGCTTTCTATTTATGTATTGAAAAAACACACACAATGGAAGTCAATGGGAATCAAACATGATCTTTTTGAGTTCAGCAGAAGAAAGAAATGCGTATGGAACGACATGAGGGATTGTTTGTGTTTGACGCAATGCCAGCTTCTAGGCTATTTTCATGTTGAGGAAACATACTGTATACCGCAGTTTGATTATATCATGCTTTTGCAATTTATTTTTACTAAAGGCTCAAATTGAATTGGTTTAACAGTGTTTAAAAATCTCAAAAAATATTTCAACTGAATTAGGGTTGCACAATATATCATTTGAGTATGAATATCGCAATATGTGTATCTGCAATAGTCACATCGCAGGATTAGATTATTTATCAATTATTTAACCAAAGATATTCTTAAATAGGGGGCGACGCATGGTGCAGCTGGTATAGCTGTCGCCTCACAGCAAGAAGGTCGCTGGTTCGAGCCTCGGCTGTTGCAACATAGGCTCATTCTGAAAACGTAGCCCTACGTAGGTTTCTGGAGATCGTGGATTATGTAGCCTGAACTATGTATGGCTGGATTTCAGTTTTTAAATAAACGCTTCAGGGCGGTATGACGCCATTCCTTTTCGAGCTCACCAGCTGACCGTTTACCTCCTTATAGACGACTTTCAAGCCGTTACCGGTTTGTCCAGTTAGCTCACCATCTCAATCAATCTGTGCTTTTTTAGAATACTATTGGTTGGGCTTACGGAAGAGGGAGGGTGGGTCAGTTGATCGGTCAGTCAAACAGAAAGTCAACAGTGGCCTCTGGTGGACTTACGAAAAAACAGCAGGAGTGAATGGCACTATCAAGAAAATTTGAGATCTGAAAAAGCGTACACAGCGGCCTCTGGTGGATTTGTGAAAACAAAAACAAAAAAAAAACAAAAAAAAAACATACCTCCTGAGACATATATTTTGAGCAATATTATTAAATATGATTCTTTTTTAATTGTTTAAACAAGAACCATGTTATTTTAAACAGGTTGTTCAGTTTCTGTCCCTGAATACTGTTAGACTCTGCAGAAAACCCCAAAAAAGAACATTTATTTTACTTTTCTCTGCTTTGTAGTATTTATATATGCTTGTAAGTTATTATTCATTCATTCATTTTCTTGTCGGCTTAGTCCCTTTATTAATCCGGGGTCGCCACAGCGGAATCAACCGCCAACTTATCCATCATATTTTTACGCAGTGGATGCCCTTCCAGCTGCAACCCATCTCTGGGAAACATCCATACACACACATTCACTACGGACAATTTAGCCTTCCCAATTCACCTATACCACATGTCTTTGGACTTGTGGGGGAAACTGGAGCATCCGGAGGAAACCCACGCAACCACAGGGAGAACACGCAAACTCCACACAGAAATGCCAACTGACCCAGCTTGGCCTCGAACCAGCGACCTTCTTGCTGTGAGGCGAACGTGCTACTCACTACGCCACCGTGGCGCCTGTAAGTTATTATAATTTATGTAAATGCACTGCGTTAAAAATGACTTGATCATCCCAACCTATTTCTTCTTCTTCAACCTTCAATTCTTCCTAAACTGTATTGAATTCTCAAATCTGGTACACTTATATTCATATTGCAATAAATAATCACAGGAAAACAATACAGCAATGTCAGATTATTGCGCAGCCCTAAAATGAATTGCAAAAAATCCTCAAAAAATGAAAGCCAACATAATCGAATATGCTTCACAGGCATAGTGCTATTGCAAAGAGAACATGTTGCAGGATCTTTTCCTAGTATTAAAAACGTGTGTGTCATTCAGGGGCAGGTTTAATCAATCTGGTCCCACGGGTTGAAACATTTATAGTGGTTTCTTTTTCCAACACTGAGGCGGATTTGAATGACATAAGGGGGAGTAAACAATAACAGAATTTTACGTTTTAAGTGTATCTCTTCAGTCAAAAATAAATGATACTCTAACAGAAAATTACCATTTTCTTACAGTATCCCAATTGTACCGCAGCTTGCTTAAATAAAAGCCATCTATATATACAGTATAATATGTATAACTATACATCTATATATATAGTATAATTAATATATAACCAAAAAATAATGTGCACTTCTACACTTCTATTTCAACCAAAGCCCAGTAAAGCATGATGAAACTCTCTTTGCGCAGTGAAGGAAGAATCTGGAATGTAAGAGCCGGTGCTTACATGGTCAGTCCTGACACACACACACACACCAATGCAGAGACACTGCACCATCATGACTTCCAAATGTGTGTAAAGACTGGCAGACTACCTCGCTCATGTGTTGCTGTACCAGCCCCTGGCACCACTGCAGCTATATCACAAACTAGGGCAAGCTATTTATATCACAGAGGAGAAAGACAGAGAGACATTCAGAAAAAGAGGAAAGAGAGAGAGAGAGTTCAGGTGCAGGAGGAACAGAAGGTGATGCAGCAGATATGAGAGGCAGGAGAGACACAGATAAGAAAAAACAGCAAGTCTGATAGATAATACTGACAGACAAGCTGAGTGGAAAAAAAAGATTGAGAAAAAGAAATTGGCAGGTTGAAAATAAAAAAGGGAAGAAAAGAAGAGAAAAAAAACCTGGATCATTTTGTACAGTTTTATCCAGAGCACTGCAGAGGAACAAGGTAGATCTACTGCAGTTTTTGTTCTCCCCTCTACACCCTGTTTACACACAACACCAAAATGTCACCTATGTAAATGAGGCAGATTCTGACCTGAATAACAACAGCAATCTTCTCATTATCCTCAGTGTAAAGCTTTTTCATCAGCGGGTCAGCAGCAGGCCTGTGGACAGCTCACCACAGCAGGAAAATGAGCAAAGCAGTATATCTATTTATGAACCTTATTATGTAATAAATAATGCGCTGATGTGTCATTTAAGAAAGTGGCTTTGCTTCAAGACTCCAGATTTTATGTTGGACATCAAGTGGAGAGGGAAAACTGCAGCAAAACCGGTTTCTTATATAATATATGTATAAAGACATGGTATAAAAATCCAAAGAAATATGCCAAACGATTAGCGTTAACATAACGAACGTTAACATAACGGTAACGTTAACGAACAGCAAAACATGACAACACGAAACAAACTTTTGGAAAAATACTTTGTCGGTATTAGTTGTAGCTATACATACAGGGCTGTGAGATTTTGGGGAAAAAATCTAACTGCAATGTTTTTGACAGATATTGCAATTTGATTTCCAATTAATTTTGTAGT
Source organism: Danio albolineatus (assembly GCA_903798035.1). Taxonomy (NCBI): domain Eukaryota; kingdom Metazoa; phylum Chordata; class Actinopteri; order Cypriniformes; family Danionidae; genus Danio; species Danio albolineatus. The sequence goes on from CAIGQQ010033238.1 coordinate 385,282, forward strand.
CAAGCTTCAGCTCAACAATCTGTAAGTCGTGGCAACAATTCTGCGACAGCTCTTAAAAATGACCTGTTTTTGTTCTGCGTCTGTGACTTTGAAACCAAAATATTCCCATATTATCAGTGCTGTTTTGTTCCTTTTTTTAAAATGCATAGTTCAGTTGTGCAATTCTGATTGGGCAGAATGAAAGTGTGCTCACTCAATTGGCTAATAACAGTGTCACACAGGCGGCAGTCATGCATTTGCTCAGGGCGGGGGAAATTAATATATTTATATTTCATATTGCAGACTCTTGCGTTTAACTAAACGCAATGTTTCAAACGATTTGTTTTCGAGTAATCGCACAGCCCTAACATAAAGTATTCTATAATTCTATAATAATAAGTTTTGATCCACATTATAAAATACATAGTACAAATGTATGGTTAACTTGCATTATGCAATTTGCATCAAGTTATAAGTGACGTTTTTTATTTGATTTGACTAAATATCATTGTGAAATCTATCACATGTACAAAATACGTGTAAATACCAACGCTATCTCACGGCAATTTGTAAATTTTGATTTAGTGGCTAATTTGTATCTATTCGTACGATCTAATTCGTACAATTTAGTATGATTTGCTCATCAACCAATGACGGTTGGGTTTGGGGGTGGGGTTGGGTGCAACGCCTCCTTTTTTAAATCATATATTTTCGTACGACTGAACTCGTACGAATTTGTACGAATTAGCCACTAAACTGGCAAAACGTAAAATGCTTACGTTTTCTCGTGAGATCAGGCTGGAAATACAGTATGTTCACACGGAACTAGTTTCAATAAAGGGTTTATTTGACCATTTTGAAACTGGAAATATTTTTTAAAACTTTTACATTTTAAAATCAGACCAGTTCAGCTCAACAAACAAAAATAATAATGTTGAATATCGCAAGAAATGGTAGAAATGTAAGATTTGTATGTTTTAAAAGAAATAAAAAAATCCATCCATCTATTTTTTTGTACAATTTGTATAACTAAGGGCAAAGCATGACTACACTCTTTTAATATAGAAAGCTCTGGAACTCTACCATATAAAGGTTTAGGGTTTTGAGCAAACTAAATCAGCCTATTAAAATTTAATCTAAAGAATCGTGTGATACTGAAGACTGGAGTCATGATGCTGAAGAAGATTCATTCATTCATTCATTTTCCCTTTATAAATCTGGGGTTGCCACAGCGGAATGAACCGCCAACTTATCCAGCATGTGTTTTACGCAGCGGATGCCCTACTGAAGAAGATCTATTTAAAAATGTCATTTCTTTTTGTGGTATAGCTTTAAATGACATAAATCTCATCATGAAATATATTAAAACTGAACAGGCTTCTTTTTAAATTGTAATAACATTTCACAATATTATTTCTTTCAGATTTTTTCAATTAACAAATCCAGCCCTGTTGCCCATAGGATATTTTAAAAAATGTAGCACAACAGAAGAATGTATACCGCATTTTGAGTAATATATTTAGCATGAGGATAATAATGAAATTTAATCACAGACCCCAGGATCAAAATCTACAACTGCTGAATGTAAATACTCCATTTCTCATCGCACATTTTCTCTCAAATCCATCACTTCCAACATCCTGCTCTCTCGGCTGAGTTTATGAAGAGACTATTTATAGCGTCTAATCTAAGAATACATGACTGATCTGTACTGTTGTGACTCCTATCTGAAGAGTCTGAGCGCTGGAGCAGGACCGTGACCCCGATCCAGCGGCACTGTGAACAGAGAGCGCAGGACGACCGAGGCACGTGCCACCAAAGCAGGTCAACAGTCTTAATGAAACAACAAGGCCAGGCTGCCAGACGCAACCAAATGAAAGAATTATGAACTGTGTATTGGTGTGTGTGTGTGTGTGTGTGTGTGTGTGTCTACGAGGGGAAAGCAAGCAGGAAAACAGAGCTTCACTCACACAAAGTAAATGAAATTTTCGGGTTGGTGGGGGTTTCGCAAGAGCTCCAGTTTCTGAAGCAGAAATAAAGGCCAGCTGTTTGCCTACAAAGATGCTCCTAGCTCCACTCCAGGACAAAAATCACACTCGAGAGGGAAAAACTAAAGAGCATTGCTGTCTTTTTTTGATAAAGAGCGAGTTTTGACAGCAGAACAGTGTGATTTGCAATAGCTGTCCCAACATAAATGATTGTCAAAATATGATTTTACTGTCACTCAGTTATCGCTCGTGGCAGTTCATGGCTGCTCGGGAAAACTGTGCTCATTAGGACAAAATCACACTTACAATCAGGACTGTTATGGTGTTATGGCATGATGAGTAACCTCTAGCCCTCACTGTTTTATCCACCTTTTTTACCCCAGGATAATGACCCTAAATACTAGGGCTAAATATATTGTGTGCATATGAAATAGTCACATCACAGGATGTGCATTGTTGAGTTGGGATTATAGTTGGCCAGTTGTGTTCTTGTTGTGGCCAGAGTCAGTTTGTGTTTTTACCCTGGTAAGTTCTTGTTTAGTTTGAACATACTGATGGTTGGTTGGTTGGTTTTGATAGGGTTTCATTGCCATAGTAACTTACAATACACAGCTAACCTGCACCGGAGTATAGGTTTTATTCTGTCCCTGTTAGAGATCATAAATCTAAATTGGACCAGTCAGCTGTGAGTAAATTGTCGTACATATCTGATCAAAGCCAATCCCATGTATATTTTTTGCTTTAAATTAAAACATTTCGCACTAAAAGTATCTTTGACTCAAAATTGCTTTTGCTGCAAATTATTTATTTGGATCATATGAATTGGAATTATTTATGTTATGTTATATAGGGGCGCCACGGTGGCGTAGTGAGTAACACGTTCGCCTCACAGCAAGAAGGTCGCTGGTTCGAGCCCCGGCTGGGTCAGTTGGCATTTCTGTGTGGAGTTTGCATGTTCTCCCCGTGGTTGTGAGGGTTTCCTCCGGGTGCTCCAGTTTCCCCCACAAGTCCAAAGACATGTGGTATAGGTGAATTGGGTTGGCTAAATTGTCCATAGTGTATGAGTGTGAATGTGTGTGTATGGATGTTTCCCAGAGATGGGTTGCGGCTGGAAGGGCATCCGCTGCGTAAAAAATATGCTGGATAAGTTGGCGGTTCATTCCGCTGTGGCGACCCCAGAATAATAAAGGGACCAAGCAGACAAGAAAATGAATGAATGAATGAATGAATATTATATATTCAAATAGTTAATTAAAATTTCCACATATCTGTCAATGGGTTGTCAGTGAACCTACATTATTAAAATGAGCTGACTGATTTGCACTATGACAATATATTTTTAAGTTGCCTTCTTGAACTTTTACAGCATCAAGCAGTGTTTATTTCTGCCTTGTAAATTAAAAATTAAAGTAATAATATTTCTGATAGCAAGATTTTTTGGGTTTAATGCAGAGTCAACAAAGAAATTTTATCACATGCAAAGAAATTAGAGCCAAGCCAAGATTACTGATAGCAATGCATGGTCATGAATGTGTTGTATTCTGTGGCAATATTAGTGGAGTTATAATGCGGTTATGTCATATAAAAGTCAAAACATGTACTAGTGGTTTAAACCAGTAACTATTTATTAAAACTGTCCTTAAAGTTAGGTTTGTTTGTTTGTTTTTTTGGTTTTTGACAACAAATTTTCCATTTCCTTTTTCCTTCTATTTTCCTTCTATTTAAAAAGGATATATTTTTTGTTATTAAAATTAAATTAATTACAGAAAAACACCCTAAAATCTAAAATATCATCAAATATTCTAAACTTCATAAACAAAAATTT